>JBBJLS010013460.1:0-15669 GCA_037577275.1 Bryconaethiops microstoma
ACCGAGGAGGAATCTGGAACCGAACCTGTGTTCTCCTCACCAGCTCACACACTATCAACTACTTTTACACACAGAACTAATCCTGATACTTTTTAGTGCTTTCTTGTTTGTTCACATTTATTCTAATGTTCACTTTGCTAAGACACTTTATCACACCCTGAGAAAATTGGCTTTAAACAATTCGCGAAAGTACTGAATGTTTCTCCTTGCATGTATATACCGAATTACGATTAATCTCTTTAAAATCATTGTTGTAACAAACAATTTTTTCCTTTTAATTATTCAACATAATTGCCTAAAATGACCTAAAATTACTTGGAAAAATACTTTAACATAGACTTCCATTACAAGTTAATAATGTTTTAACTCTCATAAAGTTACAATTTTTCAGTTAATGACAGTGATAATGAGCTATTAATCACTCATTAATGCCCTTTTTCTGTACACTTGGTTTATGTGTCATTTATATCTAATTACCTCCTTACATAATGCACTATATTTACATTGTGTTTACATTCGATGCAGTTTGGTTCAATTCTATACTTCTCTGTTTCTAGAAATGAGACAAAAATAAAGTTTTACACCCCCGAACTACGTGCCTGGTCCATGTTTGAAGAACTGCGTTTATTCGTATCTGTGCAGTCAGTGGCCTCAAGACATCCTTTAATTCTTATTCAAACTCATCGCAAAAATATTTTTCACCTTTTTTTTTTTTTTTACTGAAGGCCAGAACGTAACAAAGCAAGACGAGTTATCTTTCTGCGTTCAGCACGACTGTGTGGAATCCAGCTCCAGCTCTTTAAAATCTCTTTGTGCCGTTTTTTTATCACAGACAGAATTTCTGTGTGTGTGTGTGTGTGTGTGTGTGTGTGTGTGTGTGTATAAGGGTGTATTTACCTCTTGGTTTTGACCTAATGTCCCCATAATGATAGAAATACTGGAAAATCTGTAGAAATTAAAACATTTTACTGAATGTTTTCATTAGGTTTAGGTGTTGGATTGCTTAGATTAGATCACACGTCAATGAATGTCCCCACAAATATAATATTACCAATGTGTGTGTGTGTGTGTGTGTGTGTGTGTGTGTGTGTGTGTGTGTGTGTGTGTGTGTGTAGAGTGCTGTAAGAAAGAACATGTTTTTCAACCTTTGCTCCACAGTCAGCAGTAAGAAATCGGTTCCTCATTAAAATGAATCCAGATTTGGCACTGCAGCAGTTTAATAGTTTTTGAAGCTGCATTTTGAGCAGAAACAGAGAATCAGAGGACACTGGTTGTACCTATTCCACCTAAAAAGCAGAAATATATTGTGCGCTACGGATTACATTTACGGCATTTATCAGACACTTCTATCCAAAGGGACTTCCAATCCCTACCTACAGGGGGCAGTCTCCCTGAAGCAACTGGGGGTTAAGGGTCTTGCTCAGGAACCCAGTGATGGTCTGCTGAGGGTAGGATTCAAACCCATGACCTCTTGGTCCAGAGGCAAATGTCCTACCCACTAGGCCTCCACCCCCTGTTTGTTCAATGCTGATCAATACTGATCCTCAAGGCTTAATTTTAAAGGGTCTTTTGTCATAATTGTTCCTGTATCTTCCCCTCCCCCAGATCTATTTATGATGTTTATGAATCTTTCAGAGAAGCTGTTTTTGTTACTGATATACTGCTCTTAGGTTTGCCTGAATCACTCCTTATAACTTTGGCATCAGTGGGTGTGGCTAGACTGGTGTAGGCTTGTATATGGGCTGGTGGTTGTGACATCACATTAAACAGCGTTTCAGAAAAGTGATGAAAATTTGGTTTGCTATGATAAGGGGTCTTTAAGTGTAAAAAGTTGGATGGATACCCACACACATGTATGTAGAAACATTGTATAAATATATATATATATATTTATTGTGGAGACATGAAGGGAAGGTTATGGCGACCGAATTAAATCTGTGTTAATACGGTAGCCAAGGAAAGCACCTCTACTTTGAACTTTAATTATATAATAATATATAAATTATTATTTTATTTATATGGAATATAATTTAAATTATGCAATTAATTGTGTAATATTACAATTCTAATTTTAACATTGGTCACTGGAAAAACTGACTAAAATAACCAGCGTCTTTGGACGTACTTGAAATAACAGAACTGTTGTTGATACTGTTGATTAAATTCTAATTTAACACACAAGAAAAATGTGAAATTGATTTGTTAAAATCGCACGTTTTAGCAACAATGTTAGCCTACCAACCAACTGACGTTGCAATGTAACTAAAGACTGAATAAAAATATTTCAGTGATATAAACTAATATCAGCCACATCAAAGCATATTACAGCATCACAGACCCTCTCTTCTTTCCTCCTCTCCTTTCTCAATTCTCTTCTCTCCTTTTCCACCTTCTTCTTCTCTCTCGCTCATCTCTCAGCACCTGCCTCCTTCACTCACTTTCTTTTCCAGCCAAATATGTTTGGCAGCTCTCCTCTTCTGTCTCTCTCTTTCTCTCTCTCTGTCTCTCTCTCTCTCTCTCTCTCTCTCTTTCTCTTCCTTCCCTTGGTACAGTGTAGAAGTTGGAGACCATCTTTTCTTTAATAATTTAATGGTTATTAAATAATCAAAATGGTTACACATTTTTCAACTTCAGAAATAAAAGAAGGAAGAATTTTACATTCAATTACACAGAAGCCCCCAACACTGAATATAATATGAACTCTCTGAGTTTTTATTTGTCTACTCATTACTTCTGTGCCCCTTTAACTCTTATATCCCTCCTTCTCAAACCCAGTTACAGCTGTGTCCCCCAGCAAAAATCCTCACTGAAGTTACGTTCCTCTTTAAAGAGACACACAAGCAGCTACCCACATGCACCTCAGCTGCCTTTCTCTGCACTGTAAAGCTAAAATGGCTAAATTAGAGATTTCTGAGGAGATACACAACCAGTCAAAAGTTTGGACACACCTTCTCATTCAAAGATTTCCTTTGTTTTTATTATTGGCTACATTGTAGATTAATATCGAAAACATCACCTATTGCTCAATAATCAAGCTCCTCCCATCCTTCAGATCTGAACACAGGTGTTAATGTGAAAAGACACCTTGTGGGCCTGGAAAGGATGTGTACCTGCTCAAGAAGATGTTCCTGAGAAAAGAGAAGAACTCTAGATCCCCTTCTGAGACATGGAGGAAGGTTTAATGGGTAAATCTGTAGTCAGCATAAACTAAGCAATTTCTGTGGACAAGTTTAAGAGAAGACATAGAAGAAAATATCTGAACAGATTTCTGCAGAAAGTCTATAGAGAAGAATGGAAGATGTAATGAAGGAGGAGGGTGGATGTGTTGCGTACAGAGACATCTGATTTTATTTAATTACCACACATAAAAGGTGACATACGTGTTCTCTCTCTCTCTTTTCTCTCTCTTTCTCTCTCTCTCTCTCTCTCTCTCTCTCTCTCTCTCTCTCTCTCTCTCTCTCTCTCTGAGGATAATAAGTCTGACCTCAATAAACCTATGCAGGGGTCTCCGGGCCTGTTGTTGCTGTTGTTTTTGTTGTTCTGCAGTCATTCTGGACTGTGTTTGTGCCTTTTGTTGTTCTCTCATGGCAGCCGTTCCTCATTCACACTTCAGCGAGACTTGGTTTCCCGAGCTGCTGGTTTACGGAAGCTGGAGGTGGTTTTGTGCGGCTTGTAGTTTGTCAAGTTCTTGGTGTATAACAGCTCCGGTGATGATAAGCGCCTTACGGATTGTTTCCACACATCCGGTACATAAAGAAATACTATAAAGTAAACACACTCCCAGAACAGATGCAGCAAGGACAGTGTTACTCTTTAATGGGGCCATATCCTTTCTTTTTCATCCCTGATGTTCAACATGCATTTTCTAACCCTTCTTTATCCGCAAGAATTAAAGAGATTGTGCCTATAAGATTGAAATACACTACCAGTCAAACATTTTTTTCACACACTGACGTTTTCTACATTGTATGTTAAGGGTTTGACCTTTATTAGCCAGAAAAAAAAAAAATTAATCTCTACTGAACTTATAGTATTATAATTACAATTTGGATCACCAGATGGGTGTTAGAAATTTAACAGCCAGAAACGCTCCTTATAGCTTCACTGTGAATGGGTGGTGCTAAACTGCTGTAGGTTGAATAGGTAGATGTTGGTTAAAGTATTTTGTGACATCACTAAAGCACTATTTTCAAAAGAGGTTACGTTTCCATATATGGACTGTATTGACTAGTATGTTTTACAACATAATGATCACATGCTTCAAACACTACACATACTCTTTAATTTAAAAGAAGTGGTGTGGTGGTTATGTTAATGTGATGATGTGGTGGTTATGATAATGTGATGATGTGGTGATTATGTTAATGTGATGATGTGGTTGTTATGATAACGTGATGATGTGGTGGTTATGTTAATGTGATGATGTGGTGGTTATGATAATGTGATGATGTGGTGGTTATCTTAATGTGGTTGTGTGGTGATTATGATAATGTGATGATGTGGTGGCGATGATGATGTGATTATGTGGTGGTTATGATAATGTGATGATGTGGTGGTTATGATAATGTGATGGTGTGGTGGTTATGATAATGGGGTGATGTGGTGGTTATGATAATGTAATTGTGTGGTTGTTATGATAATGTGATGATGTCCATATTTATATTTCTAGATTGTATAGTGTACATTTTATACTGTACTGTTGGTATAGTATGTTATTCTATTCTATTGTTTTATAAATTTTTGCTGCTCTTAACTTTCCCACTTGTGGGACTAATAAAGGTTTATCTTATCTTATCTCATCTGTGATGCTGTGGTGATTATGATAATGTGATGATGTGGTGGCGATGATGATGTGATTATGTGGTGGTTATGATAATGTAATGATGTGGTGGTTATGATAAAGTGACTATGTGGAGTTTATGATAATGTGATGATGCCGTTATTATGACAAATGTGATGATGTGGTGGTTACGATAATGTGATTATGTGGAGTTTGTGATAATGTGATGATGCAGTGATTATGATAATGTGATGATGTGGTGTTTATAATAATGTGATGATGTGGTGATTATGACCAGGTGCTGATGAGGTGGTTATGATTGTGTGATGATTTGGTGATTATGATAATGTAATGATGTGGAGTTTGTGCTAATGTGATGATGTGTTGGTATGATAATGTGATGATTATGATAATGTGATGGAGGTGTTCATGATAATGTGATGGTGTGGTGATTATAATAATGTGATGATGGTGTGTTCGTGATATTGTGATGCCGTGGATTATGATAATGTGATGATTATGATAATGTGATGGTGTGGTGATTATGATAATGTGATGCTTCTGATAATGCAATAATGTGGTGGTTATCATAATTTGATTGTGTGGTGGTTATGATAATTGATGATTCTGATAATGTGACGATGTGGTGATTATGATAATGTGGTTGTGTGGTGATTATGATAATGTGATGATGTGGTGATTATGATAATGTGATAATGTGGTGGTTACGATAATGTGATTGTGTGGTGGTTATGATAATTGATGATTATGATAATGTGGTGGTGTGGTGATTATGATAATGTGGTGGTGTGGTGATTATGATAATGTGATCATGTGGTGATTATGATAATGTGATCATGTGGCGGCTATGATAATGTGATGATGCTGTGGTTATGATAATGTGATTATTGTGATAATGTGATAATGTGGTGGTTATGATAATGTGATGGTGTGGTGGTTATGATAATTGATGGTTCTGATAATGTGATGATGTGGTGATTACGATAATGTGGTGATGTGGTGATTATGATAATGTGAGCTGTGCTGAGTCATAAACTGTGCTTCTCTTTTCCTCTCAGACAGCAACTTTGTGCTGGGGAACGCGCAGGTGCAGTCGCTTTACCCCATCGTCTACTGCTCCGACGGCTTCTGTGAGCTGACCGGATATGCCCGTGCTGAGCTCATGCAGAAGAGCTGCTCGTGTCACTTCCTGTATGGCCCCGAGACCAGCGACCGCCTGACCGCCCAAATCCAGAGCGCCCTGGACGAACGAAGAGAGTTCAAGACCGAACTGGTCTTCTACAAGAAAGGAGGTGAGTGAGAGAGAGAGGGGGGGGGGACAGAGGGGGAGGGGTAGAGAGAGTGGAAGAGAGAGAGGGAGGGGAATAGAGAGGAGATAGAGAAACCTGTTGATTAAAAAACAGAAAAACTGACCAAAACTTTTAAAAAAACAGAAAAAAAGAAGTTGAAAAATACTGGTGATTTTGAGTTAATTTAACTTCAAATAAGAAGTGAACAGATAAACATTTTCCAAAAAACTATTTTACTCTTTAAAATCCTTAATCTTTTCACAGGGCAATATAGAAGACCGCATATGTCATAGAAACTGTAATAAACCATTTCATTAATTTCACATTTTAATGGACAATGAAACAGTAATTGTTAAAATCATTCATAAAATGAAATGGCTAACCATCAATGAATTTCAATTCTAAAACATAATTTAAAAACACAATAATGAATTAAAAACAGTTTTAAAATGTGCTTTGAAACAACAGTTTAAATACAGGAATACAGTCCAAACTGAATTAAGAATAAGATTTTAAGTTTGCATTTAAAATCAGGATATTTTTCCATTTTCATTTGTCTAGCTGCTTTTCCTTTGACTTTTCCTTTAACCTCTCCTTTAGCCTCACTTCTCATTTTAGCCTCTTTTTTAGCTCCTCCTTTCAGCATTTCATTTTAGCTTCTTATTGAAACCTTTGAAATAGTAAAACAATGTAAAATAATGCAGATTACTCATGGGTTTGCCTGTATCAAGTTACAGTAGAGAAGAAAAAACATAACAGGCTAGGATGTGAACATCGGTAAATATAGTTCATTTTCAGTTTGTATGTCAAAAGCACGACTCAAAATATGACTCTGCACAACAACAATAACTTCACATCATAATAAAGCATCTGTTTTTCTACTTGCAAGTCCCAGCATGGAATGGAATGAATGACCAGAATCTGCACTGTCTACTTTCTACACTTTCTAGATTTCTCCTGTTGCTTGAACCCACAGATTGGTAAATATAGGTTTCGACTGCACTGCTGTTGCTCTGGGAAACACATCTATTTGACCAAATTGCTTGCAAAGCCTTCCTCGGGGTATTAACTGGTATCGGAAGCACTGTGTGGACGATAACACCTTAATACAGCAGCTTGTGTCCTTGCCTACCCCTTTTGTTGGCTCCTCTGAAAATACCGCCTCGCTGTTGCCCCAAACGATGCGGACCAGACAAGGCTGAACAACAGCTCTGCGGCTCCCTTCCCATATTAAAAAGGAGCAAATGGAGAGTGCGGTGGGTAAAACCATTCGCATATTCACCTGCCTGCAGCTGGAAAAACACAAAGCTGAACTAGCAGCTGTGTAATCTGAGAGCACGAGTATGAATATGGACAAATGTTTATTCGGTGTCTGTTTTTACAGGCTAGCCTCAGCCATCGTTAATGAAACACAATAAATGTTTCCAATGAAGGGGTTAACTGGATGAATTTCTGTTTGTGATGATGAGCAATTTTAATGATTGATTTTAGAATGCAAAAATCAAGCAAAAAAAATCGGATGTTCTGATCCGAAAACGATTTGGCATATTCTTTTTATTGTCTATATGGCAAAAACATTTAAATAATTCCTGCTCCAATTATATATTTTGCATATCTGTTAAAATAATGACCAAAGTAATCGAATTGTGATGAAATTTGAGATTTAGTGATGGACTGTTTCCTAAAGAATTATAATTGAATGCAATAAATAAAAGGTTTCTAGGCTCATTTTGTGATTGCAGAGTCTGCACATTCATTCACTATCTGGTGGTGATGTGTAGAAACCCCCAGTAGAAACACTCATAACAGCATCACACAGCATCCTCCATCCAAATAATATTTGCCCAACAGTTTTCCTGTGGCCAGAAACTTACCACTAATGAATGGGGAAGGGACGGGTCTGCAGTCTGACCTTTAATTAACGTAGATGGTAATTTCCCTCATAATTCCAAATGTTGACCTGCAGGGTTTCAGCAAAAAAACCTTTTTGCAGCTGTTTACATTTACGGCATTTAGCAGACATTCTTATCCAGAGCGATGTACATCAGTGCTTAAGTCGTCTACGTCTGTTCTTCATACCTGTAAAGCTAAACTAAAATCAACACCTGCTTTTTAACTAGTTACTGCCAGCTAAGATACACATCATAACAATCCCTGTCAAAGAGAAAAAAGTCAGAGATTAATACATAAGTAAGGAAAAACTGTTAAGAGAGTAAGAGCCTGAGGTTTTTTAAACGTAAAGAAAAAGATGTACAAGAGACAAACGAGAGGACTGGCTAGTCACCAAGGTGCTCCTTGAAGACGTGGGTCTTCAGACGGCACTTGAAGACGGCGAGGGACTCCGCAGATCTGATTGCAAGAGGGAGTTCATTCCACCACTGGAGGGCAAAGACTGAATAGAGTCTTGATGCATGTCTTCCCCTTCTTTTGAGCAGCGGAGGTTCCAGACGAGCAGTGCTTGAAGCTCTGAGAGGATGACAATCTGCTTGATTAGTGATGATAAGTAAGGAAGTCCAAATCCGTTCTTGGCCTTGAAGGCGAGTGTTAAGGGTTTGAACTGAATGCGAGCGACCACAGGGAGCCAGTGAAGGTTCTGTAGTAGGGATGTGTTGCGTGAGGATTTAGGAAGATTGATGACTAACCTTGCAGCTGCATTCTGAATCAGCTGAAGTGGTTTGGTTACCTTCAGTGGAAGTCCAGCCAGTAGTGAGTTGCAGTAGTCCAGTTTGGAGATGACCAGAGACTGGACAAGTAACTGCATGGCTTCAGGGGTGAGAAAGGGTCGGATTCTTCTGATGTTGTAAAGAAGGTATCTGCATGTTCTGGAGAGGTGGACAGCATACGACAAGAATGACAGTTCCAGCATGACACCAAGATTTCTTACTTTCAATAACAGAGTTGTCTTCAAAACTCTTGGGGGACGTTTTTGGCACTTAAAACATTTTGTGTGATTTTCCTCCTAATTTCATCCATTGTAAATTGGCAGGAAGCTGGCTCTAAATGATCTGCTTTTCCAGCCCTACAGCAGGGAGAAGTGAAGTGTTCTTGAAATCTCATTCAGTTAGAGATAATGCAGTCCCTATCAGGCAGTTGTGCCCTGCTTAGTTTACATTTATTTGAGCTATGCTGAGAGTCTGTAGAGAGAGAAGGCAATCTGAGAACCTCCTCCTCTGGTTCACTGTCTGAGGGAGAGCTCCAGTCACGCCTGAGATATCGGTCAATCCCCGGACATAACCCGAGAGCATTCTGCCCAAATTGTCCTGAATGCAGCCTGACAAAATTCTGCCTGATAGTCAAACTCAATCCATTCTGAAGCCAACTGTAGACAAAATAATTTTCCCAACCTGACTCAAAACTCTTCCCTGATCTGACTGTAGTTCCACAAAATTCTGGTTCAGTTCAACTGTCGCCTGACAGAACTGTTTTACTTTGCCTGTAATGCCTAAAAAAGTCTGCCTGCACTCGAATGTAGTTCAAAAAGGGAATGCAATGGTAGTGAAACAAAAAAGAAACTGATTGTATCAAAATTCTCTCTGAATCTGACTCTATCCCTACACAATTCTCTCCAAATCTTATTGTATTCCCTCGAAATTCTCTCAGAACCCTATTGTATACTGAAAACATGTTGCCGAATCTGATTGGATACTAAAAAAAAAATGTATTTGAATCTGACTATATCCCAACAGAATTCCCTCAGAGTGTATCTAAAATACTCTCTGAATCTGACTGTATCCAAAATTCTCTCTGAGTCTGATTGTATCCCGAGAACATTCTCTCTGAAACTGACTGAATTCACACAGAATTGTCTCTGAGTGTGATTGCATCCCTACAAAACTTTCTCTGAATCTGACTGTATGCCCATAAAATTCTCTCTTAATCTGACAGCATCCTGAAAAATTATCTCAGAATCTGATCGTATCCCTAAAAAACTGTCTGAACTCAACTGTATCCCAATAAAATTGAAAAAATGTATCTATAAAGCACATTTTACAGCACTGCTGTATAAAGTGCTTTATAGCCATAAAAGTAAAAATAACATAAAATACAACAACCACAGCACACCAATCATACAGCCATACATCATTTAATGTTTCTGCTCTTCTAATGAAGAAGCATTTGATAACCAGCACTAGACTGAATTAAACTCTTCATTCTATTAAATGTACTTACTGTGTACATACTGTGCCTCCTGAGTGTACTGTGCCTCCTGCATTTCTGTACATACTGTGCCTCCTACATTTCCAGACATCTGATAGATGGCTGCACTTATTTGCAGTGTCCTGAATCAACTGGCTGTTTTATTCCGTTTACAGTCATTATCATAAACCTTGGTGGACCTCACTGCCGACCACACACTCCAGCATCCGGAATGAAGTGGTTAAGGTCAAAAATGCAGGGGAGAAATATGAAGCAGGGTAGATGCAGGTTAAAATCCACAACGTCCCGGACTCTATGTGAATAGTCAGTTCCTGTAGGGTTTGTGCATAAATTTCAAGCTGACATTCCTTCTCCATCATTCCTCAGGGTTGCCCCAGAGTTTCCCCTCCACACCGCCCTCGGTGCATATAGTGAACACGCTGTCTCTGATTCCTAATGTGCCTCGTCTTTCAGTGCTGTGTGCGTTCTGGTGTAAAGGGAATAGTAGATCATAGGCATGTTGGATCACACTCCTGTCACTCACACCGTCCTTACATAAGCTACTCTTGTCAATCAGAAGGTGGATGGGTGTTTCCTGCTTACATGTCAACCATCCCATCTCCTATATCACATCATCGCATATAGTATAGTGATGGTATAGTGATGGTCCAAGATTTGACCTGGGGTCCCCTTACCTAACCTCATTTAAGATATAATTTAAACTCATTAGTGATGTCATCATGAGGATGCTCCCTATATAGGGTACTAAATGGGTCCCAACAGTATTACACACAAATAAGGCCGTGTACCCGATGGAGTCTCAGATTGTTTTTCTGTCTTCCTGCCCAGAGCCGCTTTTGTTATTGTGGTCTTGTCACGCTTTCACTCCTTCTCCAGGCACTCAAAGCAGACTTCCATTCTCATTCCTTTACTAATAACAGAAAAACCAAAGGCATGAGGTCCTGAACCAAAACTCTAAACTTTAAACCAAAGTAGATAGGAGAAACACAAACATCATTCTGACAGTGGACCGACCACTGAGGTCCACCTAAACCAAACTTAAATACAATCCCAATCATTCCTGAGGACACTGGCAGCTGAAACAAATAATTGCTCAACTAAAACCCGGTGTGCTCAAGAATCCACAAACAAAACCCTTGGCGGCCTCTAGTGGCCGCCCACAGTCACTGTCCCCAGGCCTGACAGGCCTTTTTTAAAAGTTGTTAATTGTTTCTCGGCATTCTTTAGCTGTGCGATGAAAACCTAACCCAGCTAACTTGTTAGTGGTGGGCTGGTACATCACAGTTTTGGAAAACACCCATTGAAATATATCTTCAGTCCAAACAGACGGTACTACTTGTCCTTCGTTGACTTCCCAGTTGATTAGTTTTTATCTCCTTTGTTGTTTTTTAACAGTAAGAAACAATGGCCTCTTTCCATGTTGTGTTGACGTCAGTGACACAGTCAGGTCAGCTGCGGTCTGTTTTTTGGCTCTGCCGTCAAGCAGCTCAGGTTCAGCTCGGGTTCGGGTTGCTTCATTTGTGATGGAAAAACATTTGTTGGCGGAACGGCAAGGGTTCCCTGTACCAGTGGAAAAGCGCCATTAGAGACTGTAGCCCACATCAACGTTACTGGTGCAGGACCCCCAATGAGCAGATACTATTTGAGTGGTAGACCATTCTCAGCAAGCTGACATTGTAGTGGCATGGTAGGGTGTTTGGTGCTGGTACGAGTGTTACACACTTGATATGTGGAGATCGTTCAGCCAAGAGCAGCTCTGTGGTCGAAAACTGTAGTAAAAGATGGGTACCACAAACTGGGCAACATCAGGTGAGCGACAAGGAAGGGGTTTCTGATAAAGTGGCCAAGGAATGAATATGATCTGCTGAATCTGGCAGTTTAGCATATAACTGTCATATGTGTTAATGTATATTTATGTGTAACCATAAATATATGCGAATCTCAGAATCCATAGTTGCTGGTTTTACCGTATGCTGTTGGTTCATTTTCGTAAACTAATTGCTTTTATTGACAAAGTTCGATCGCTTCACACAAGCTGTTCAGTTTAATTAAAATTAATTTCAAGGTTAGGGTACAGTTGCGTTAGCCCAACACTCTGTTTGAAAATTTGTGACAGCATTTTCAGTATAAAGGTTTGAGTTTCATGGCGAATGAATGAACACACACAAACACAACCTAGGGTTCATTCTGCCCCCATGTGTCTGTGATGAGCTTGAATTTCCTCCCGAGTTCCTGCACCGCAGCAGCCTGCTCTACTCAATGTGCATTCAAAGTCATTTCTGTATGAAAAATGTTCTTTAAAACCCATCCAATTAGAAATTATGCAGTCCTTGTCCAGTACTGTGCTGTAATTAGTTTACAAAGAAACAACACAGTCCTTCTGTCTATCTCAGATCTGTTTCTCTCTCTCTCTCTCTCTCTCTCTCTCTCTCTCTCTCTCTCTCTCTCTATCTCTGAATATCTGACTATCTGACTGCTCCCAAATACCCTCTAAATCCTAAGCGCTTGTAAGAACTACGCTGGTAAATGTGGTGTAATGAATGTACTTGATCATTTCCACGTGAATTAAAAATGTTTTTGACATTAAGTTGACTTACTTTCTCCAGTAAACGTCATATAACACAGCCATGTAGAAATTACTTTTTTTCTTTTGCATTTGCATTCAAGTCACATTTTTCAAAACTGCTCACACAGTTTGGCCATACAGTGCATTTAAGCTTCAGTATCTACTACAACCAATTCATCTGTTCAGCAGTTTCACAACTGACTCAAACCTCCTAAACATTAACAAACTCTCTCGTTCAGCAGGACCACTTCATCACACAGACAACAGACAGCGCTACAAATAATGCAACATTCATCATGACTGGGTTTCAAGTAACCGATTTAATTTTTACAATGACCAAGATAAAGCAAAAGCACAATTTCACCAACAATTACGTATTGTCTGAACATACACACGTATTCATGCACGCACATATAATTTTAGTACTTATAAGGTTTCCAATGCTTATGTGTAAGACAAGCCAAAGATACATGATCTTCATCCATGCTGTCCTCTGGATTTCTTCCGCATCGCATCTAATATTCCTGATGCATCTTTGGAAGTATCTCCCAGACTGCCTTACCCAGCCTTGGCAGTGCTCAGCAGGAATATCAGCATTCATAGCATCAAGTAAGGGCATTTGGTGATGTGGATGCTGATTATAAGCCTTCCATCTCCATGCAGAGCAGATCAACTCTACAGGGTTTAGGAAGAGTAGCATGGTGGCAGAAACAATGAAGATGTAACTGGACGTCGGAACAAGATGAGGTGCGCTGTGTTTGTCTGAGAAATGACTTGATTTATGCAACGGAACTCCATCATTGGACGTTACCACACACATTGTGATATATTTGCCCTTCTCTGGCCTGGAAATTGAAGTGTTTCCCTCAGCCCCATTATATTACATCAGCTGAAATCGGCTATATTTATATGTATATATATTACATGCCAAAAATTTGGGCCCGCCCTCAGATTAAAACAAAACAAAACCAAAAAAACGCTATTAGGAATGCTTAAAGCAAATGTAACTGACTGGTTTTCAATATTTTGTTGTCTGTAATAACACATAATTTATCAAAAAAGGCCCCAAAAAATGCCCAATCGGTTGGTTTTGAAGAGACACATCAGGTCCGTGTTTAGTGACTGACATTCATGAAAAAATAAAATTGTCACTCACACGCAATTCTTTCTGGTTTACGTTTCATCCGCTGCTGAATGTGCGTGACCTTGAAGCCCTTAGCTGGTATTGCATTAGAAACCGTCATGCTACTACAACATTTTTGGAGTGTGTTCTGTGTTCTGAGATTACAGTATTTTATTACTGGGTATGTGGACGACAGTACCAGGCTGTAGGTTCCTCCTGTATCTTCTATGTACACGTACTTTGATGTTAATGTGTGAAAGATGTTAGAAATTGCACCATGACTGGAGTAAAGTTGCTGTTTTGTGTCCCCATCAATGTCAAAATCAAGCTTACGCCGTTGATGTTAATGGTCAGTTGTTGGTCTGCAGGTACTCAGTTCTGGTGTCTGCTGGACATCGTGCCCATCAAGAACGAGAAGGGCGAGGTGGTGCTGTTTCTGGTGTCCCATAAAGACATTACAGACAATAAGAAAGACCAGGATGAAGAGCAATGTCCAGAGACGGGTGAGCATGCACACCCACACACACACACACACACACACACACACACACCCCACACACACACACACACACACAGTGAAGGGTACTAACAGACTACATGGTAATCCGGATTACATAATATGATTCCAAAGATTAAGTACAATAATCAGAGCGGGATACCGTTGGAAACGTGTAATCAGATTACAGTTCCTTTTTATGGAATATTGTTTTTAAGGGATGACATTTAATCAGGGATTACGATACATCTAATTATTAACTGAGTCATGAATGCCAAATCATACACTACTAGACCATAAACTGCATAAGAGCTTAAACTGCATGGGCCATGTGCTATTTTTCTGCCAGGTTATTATTATTGTGTGGTTTGTCGTACCAAAACTTGTCATCATTCATTTTTACACACCCCTTAGAATTAAACAGGCTGTTTTTGTTACTGTGCCTTTAAGACCGGTGTATGTAAATGACCTGTGTCCTGATTGGCTGCCGTGTACTGGTCTCATTCCGAAAACAAACCTCACTGCTTATATCTTTAATGCAGGTGGGAGGACACAAACTATAGTGGACACAAGTCAATGGGTTGGTTTTGGTGATGTCACAAAAACGGCTCATTAAAATAAAAAACAAGCTCATTAAGGAAGTGTATTCACTTTCTGTGAGAGAGTGTTTACAAGCAGATGTCTGGTTCCATTCACCATCACTGGGAGTGTTACTGTAACTCGTCTCACACTAAATCCACTCCGAATAACACTGTTTACATCTGTGTCACTTAATTATGCAGAAATTTGGATAAATCAGTGGAGCTGCTCTTTAAAGAAAATGTGTCACCCAGTTAGGTTGAGACAGAGCTAGAATACACAGATGCACAAAACACAGTTACAAACAGAGTCAACATATCAGTCTGTACATCAAACTGACTATTTAGTTTATTTCAGTGTATAAACAAACACACACACACACACACAAACATACACACAGACACACACACACTCACTCTGCTCCAGCTCAGTGTGAAGCGCACACCCTGCAGTCGTGCAGGACTGGCGGTGTGTGTGTTTTAGTGCTGATACCATTTGGTCTCCCAAAAAAAAACAAACACAAACAGTTTCTCTCTCAGAACACAGGGTGTGTGTCTCAATAAAGAGGAGAGAGAGTGACAGAGAGGGAGGGAGAGAGAGAGAGAGAGAGAGAGAGAGAGAGAGAGAGAGAGAGAGAGAGAGAGAGAGAGAGAGAGA
>JBBJLS010013490.1:0-15666 GCA_037577275.1 Bryconaethiops microstoma
TATACATATATATATACATATATATATACATATATACACACTCCTAAGAGAAATATGAATATTAAGTACTCAAAATGTATATATAAAATATTCTCAGATACACTATATGGACAAAAGTATTGGGACACACCTGTTTTTCAGGGTTTGGGTTAGACCCCTTACTACCAGTTGAGGGCACAGAATCCCCACAGAAACTCCAAAATCTTGTGTAAAGCCTTCCACGAAGAGTGGAAGCTGTTAGAGCCGCAAAGGGGGACCAACTCCATATTAAAGTCTCTGTATTTGAATGCAATGTGATTAAAGTCCCTGTTGGTTGGGATTTGCAATACTTTTGTCCATTTAGTGTATATAAATGACAAATTAATTACAATCAGATCAGAGGTAGTCTAAAATCAAACCTGATTGTTTTGTTTTAATCCTATGATCTTGCCTCATCTGATTACTTTAGTAATCACTATTATTTTTTTTAATAGGCTGTACATGTAATAAATAATAAATGACAAGTACCACCTAATAGGCATTCAAAAATGAAAAATCTCTCACAAACCAAACAAATATTTTCACAGGATGAACAAGATGACACCAGCTTAAGAAACAAGTAAACATTTAATCATATGAAAACAACCTTTTTTTGTAAAACATTTTAAAACCACCATCAAAAAGAATGCTGATACAATGAAAGAAATAACTTAAGAGGAAAACAGAACCAGTTTTAAGACATAAAAGATGGTAACAAAAATGCAAAAAGGGACTGTACATAACTGTCTACTGTGCTGTGCAATGAGGCGTTTCTACACACGAGGAACGGGAAGCAATACCTGCTCAGTAAAATATCTCACACCAATATCAAACTTCAGTTAGATTTTTTTAAAAAAGAAGAAAAAAAAAAGAGGGGATCATATGAAATACTTGCAGTCATTCAACTCTGTTTCAGCCAGTGTAGGCATTCACTGACTCCTAACAGTTCATGTCACATTCGCATGCTAATATTGCTACACTCCGCACTCCGTGCTTTTTTTGTTTTATTTAGACCAACATTGTAATGCTCACATGAAGGCAAAAATTCATCATCATCTGTATCACACAGCTCCATTAACATATGTCTTCTACGAGTGTTAGAACTGTATCTTACAAGACACATCCCATTGTAACATTTTATCCTTAATGTTTAGTCCTGAGTGGGCATCACCAGGGGCACAAGCCATGTTGCAGTTAAACAGGGTTCATGACCAAAACAACCTCGGTTAATTCATTTTGCATCAGCAACTAAATGGCCCATATTTCTTTTATTTTATTCCCTGAGGTCCAAAACTCTTTATCTCAGAATTAAACTGGCTGTTTTTGTTATCGTGCCTTTAAGACTAACATGTAAATGACCTTTTCGATTGGGTGAAAAGGTCTGTAGGTGGATAGGCTGGGTTTGGAGCCTAGTGTCTATACATGGACTGTTTAGAATGAAGAGTAAATATACATTTGAACTATTTTTTAAAAAGAAAAGTTTTTCCCCCCATGATATGGGCCCTTAAACAGCTTTCTGCAATAACCCAGGTTAAGGTGGTCAAATGAAAAGCCACATCCGTCATTTGTGTCTTTGCTAAAATGTACACTAACCTGATGTATTTCTGGACTGGCAACCTGTCCAAGGCATTTCTGCACCTTTCACCCTGCGACCTTCATTACAGAAAAGTGGGTCGGATAATTAATGGATGGATGGATGGATGGACAATATTTTTGAATTCATCAAAAGTGCCCAAGCACTCATTAGGCAGAAAGTGTGATGTTTATGGTGAAGAGCTAAATCACATGAAATATGAAGTCCTTTAAAGAAGGTAAAAGAAATAATACTAGTAATATATTTGGAAATAAACATGTTTTAACAGTAATGACTCTACTGTGCTAGCGCCTACTGCAGTAATAAATGTAATTACTACAGCAACACCTATTTCTTTTATAACCTTGATGTCTCAAATCACCTACGAGATCAAACACCAAGTTCGGAAGAAAAAAAAATTAATTTGAAAATGACCGGCTCCTCCTCTATCAGAAGGCTGATCGGTCTGAAAAAGCTGGATCAGTCCAAAAGCTGGACAGGCTTGCGGTACAAGCGGACATGATGGTACCGCCAGATAAAGTGTGAGCCACAGTTGCAGTGAGACTGAAAATCTTGCATGAAACTAAGCTCAAAGTCAGCTAGCTACGTAAAAAATCCTGCTTCACGAGATAGGCCCCATGTTAGTAAACAGCGTGGAATTCTGGACATTCTCGACTGAAATTCGAACACTCAAGGCCGTGCTCTTTGGAAAACCTGTTTATCAGCGCAGTTCTGAGTGAAGCTGACAAAAGAGGAGGTTCCAATGTGTTTCAAGTTAATCACATCAAATAACTAAACAATGCAAGAGATATACAATGTAGGATTCTATATATACGAAAACATTATTTTGGGGTCTCAAATCTGTGAAAACATATATAAATAAATAAACCTTCTATTGAACCACTAACATTTGCGGTATACTATACATGTGCAAGTTGGATTTGGCAATGAAACCGCTTGTCACTGCTTTAACCTAAATGAGATAATTTCCTTTGCCACTCAAGTACACAAGTTATGGTGAAGGAATTCACTCAGTAATGACAGACTGGCTCTTGGGATTAAGGCTTTCAGTGAGTCCAGTGTCTTCAAGTAGTGATCCAATTACATACATTTTATATATATATATATATATATATATATATATATAAAATTTTATATATATAATTTTATATATACATTTCCAAACATCGTGTTCAATCAACTTGGGTTCAGTATGGTTGTTTACCATTCCAGCTGAAGGTGGTTAAGGTGGTTTGTGATCTTGTAGCGCTGTAGTTTACCAGAGGTTTATTCTGTAGATTGCCTGCATGTCCTGACTGTAGTCTACGGCAGGTTAAGCATCTAATGGCAGTAACGGCAGAATTCTTCCATCAACTCATTTTGCTGCTCAAAATGTTGACCATAAAAATCCTAACTGGTGCCTTTCAGAGATGTCCAGCACTGACAGGACATTCGTATGGATCTTATGATCTTATTCTGCTATATATGGCAAAACTGTAGAATATCAGAATGACCTAGGTGCTCTGGAGACCTGTCGTAGTTGTCATTCATCCACGTTGTGATGAATTTGTGATGAATTCCCAGCATCTGCTTCTTAATGCTACGTGCTTTGCTGTTCTGTCATATGGGATTTCCTACCAGCTCTCCTCTTTGGCCCCACACTATTCACTTCTTGAACCTGATCACGTGTGTAGAGGAGAACTTCCATCTCTTTTCTTCCAGTGGCCTGGCACTTGTCTGAAGTAGTGGTGGAGGAGATGGAACAATCCTGTGTGTCTGAACAGCTCCCACCTGTGGAAGGAGGAGGGATTACAAGTGAATCAACAATGACAAGGAAAACCAATTCAACAATGACTGTGGCTTTCTGTGTTGTGAATACCTTCCGACTTCACTGGTCCAGCATCATCATCTGGATTGGTAAGACCCGAGCTGGTCAGACTGGGACTCTGCTCTGGTTTTTCACATCGGGTATGTTTATAGGTTCGAAGGGCCGGGCTCTGAGACTCAGAGTCTGACCAACTTAATCGACGTTTCTGGGAAAAAGAAGTGACATAAATCATGGCTCAAGACTATATACTATATTTGTTCCAAAACAAACAACGCAAAGGATCCATTGTTTCATCTAACCAGCTCAAAAAAGAATCTACTCAAAAATATGTACATTACATTACATTCAATTGGGCAGATGGCTTTATACAAAGCAACAGTGTGAGAACCAGAGAATAGTACAACGTTCTAAATCTTAATGAATTGAGTAATATAAGATGATGTATTAGGAGAGGAGATCCTCTCTGAGCAGATGTGTATTTGTAAACTACACTTTACAAATCAAAATCTTACTTCCAACTGCTTTCTTGTTTTCCAATGTTTTTGTTTTTGGAAAGATACCTACATCTAAAAGAAATGGCTTTGCATATGCTTTATATACACACACACACACACACACACACACACACACACACACGGTGTGTTACAAATATACCTTTCAACATTATTTAAGCAGGCAACTGCGTTGTGGCGAGTTAAGATTATATTATCATCCATGTTGTGACTTTGGCAATTGGCAAGCTGGTTAAAATGAAATGAGTATTCTGTTGTTTCCCATCAGTTCTCATTCCCAAAACAAAACACAGAAACCAGGTTATTTGTCTGTCATCTCATCCCCTTACCAACCGGCCTATACGAGGCTTCTAAATGACGCAGTTTCATAAATCATGCTTAATATGACCTGGAACATGAATGAACATGGCAAAAAAATGTCCTAACACAAGTGTATTTTTTTCTACACACTGCATGCTTTAGTAGCAACCTCTCTGACTATGTCATGACCAGAGAATGTTCACTTCTACAGAATGCCTATGATTAAAGAAGGGATTTTATTACAATGCTGTAATCAGTGTAGGATTTGTAGTTAATTCACAAACTTGGACCTTTTTTTTTTTTTGGTCGCCTGTAAAAAAAAAACTAGATGGGAACGTGCGATTTTGTAACTAGATAAACATCCAGTGCTGTTATGAAACATCACCTCTGCCAAGTGAACACAGAATCTCAAAACACACAATTCATGTACATACTTTACAAAGAAAACCCAAAACACAAACCCACACCGGACTGGCACTAAGGATCAGGAACATTTCCAAACAGACACCATATACCTACGCAAGGAAGTGAACAATAAGATCCACCAAACAAACGTGTAACGGAGTGTTTCTGCTTATCCCACCTACATTAGCTCTTAATTGTCAATTCTCTCTCATACAGAACCACCAATCTGTGATTGTCAAGACAAGCATTTAAGACCCCAAATACAACCTTTCACTCATATTAAGCTGCCCTAAAACATTGTTTGGTGGAGTGTGGCAACTGCCCAATTGTGTGTACGTGAGCTGGCACCAGTCAAACCAACAGGAGAGAGTACATAAGCCCCCCGAGAGAACGGGGCCAGTTGTGCTCTCTTGGACTCATAATTCTCCTTTAAAAAACCCTTCACACTTCACATAATGAGCACACCAGGCCAAGAAGAGCTGATAATGAGACGTCATACGATTTGATGTCAAATGAGCTACATTTCAACAATGTGCACAAAATATGGAGCACCAACATGTGAACAAACATGTAGGTGTCAACAAGATGGATCTAAAGCTAAATTAATTGCTGTCCATGAAGCCAACTGAATTTACCAACTATGGCTAAAACATTTAGCCTTTTTAAATCCAAATTTGTAAGATTGCAGATTTGTTTTAACTCCAAGAGCCATAGTCTATTATTGCAATGCATTTTCAAGAAAGTTTTCATTGGTTAAATGTAACCTTATCGCACTGAGCTTGTAAACCAATCAGAATAAACCAAACACCCATGTGCTGTGTGCATGACATCATAACCACAGCAAACCTGCTGTCTGTCACACTGCGTTCAGCATTCAAGACAGAAAAGAGGATATGCTGGTGTTCTCGGTCAACAAAAACTGGTCTAGACTTCAACTAACACTAAGTCACTTTCACAAGACATTTTGTACTACTGATCTACTACATCTTCCACACAGCAAGGTCAGTGTTAGCTCTTTTGTTTCAATAATGTTCTTGTGATTTTGTTGCACTACTGTTTGTCTATTTAAAAAATAATTGTGTATATAATAATTGTGTTCTCTAACCATTTCCAGACCTCTTTCCTCATGGAAGTCCGATATTCATTTTAGCTACAATCAAATACCTGGTTTGGCTCGTTTTACTTCATTAGATTAAATTCGGTGCTGCTTATGGAATTTTATAAATCCACACAATGACTGGAGGCACTGAGCAGATATCTGAAACTAAACCTGTGTTCTTCTAACCAGCTCACAAAACATCAACTACTGTTTAGAAAAAAGGAAATCTTTTTTACTGCTTTTTTGTTTGTTTGAGTTTATTCTAATGTTCACTTGTGTTTTACTGGCAGAAAGAAACCCACCACTGATTTAAACAGATTCAAACAATTTTCATAGGTGCCTAAAACTTTTGCACAGTACTGTAGATGCCGTGAGTTTTTATCCCCTGTGCCTCAGTCAGGCTTTGATGGTGTGGCACGCAGGTCTAGGCTCAGGAGCCCATCTCAGTGACAGCAGGCTGGGGGTTGAGGGCTCTCTCAGCCTTTGATCTCCACATCCCTCTCCCTTCCTCTGATCCAGCGGCCAGCCTGATCTGCTGTCAGACCTTTATTCCAGCCCACAGGAATTCTGCTCAGCATATCATCAAATACCTTTACCTGTGTGTGTGTGTGTGTGTGTGTGTGTGTGTGTTTGTGTGTGTGTGTGTGTGTGTGTGTGTGTGTACAACACAATACATGAATTACTGTCAGACTCAGGTGTGTATGTAGGCCTAGATAAAGCTGAGCATTGAGTTTTTTCAATGGCGTTACACCTTGGATTTAGTGGCAGTGGTAAGTCTATCCTGAAGCAAGGCTCTATTTGTGGCACTGTACTATACAATAATCTACACAAAGTATTATAATACCAAAAAACAAAGTTCAAATATACTATGATTCTAAAGATGTACCATAAAATAATCCTGTACCAATTTTCAACACATGCACAAAGCTCTAGCCTGGCCTCACATACAACAACAGGACAAACCCTTTAAACCCTTATCTTCCAATATAATAGACAGCCATTAATAAAACTCTACCTGCACCTTTTTTTAATAATGAGTCATTCCTCCTGAATTATGCTAGGCATTGTGTGCGGAGATTATATTGCAGAATGAAGACAGATAGGATGTTCTCACAGGCCAGGTGCTCAGGAGGAGGTAAATGTAACATGTGCATGCAGGTGGACATGTTGTTCAGGATCATTTAATTAAAAAACATTCACGCGTTTTTTAGCATCTGGAATAAGCTTTTATTGTGTATTATTCTAATTATTCTCAGTCTTCTTTTTGATCTGAGTGGTGGGATTCTTGATTAACTTTGCAAGTATTATTTCTTTTGCTAGCCTTATTTGATGGTTGTTCACACCTTTTATAGGGCAGCAGTGAATAGTCTTTGTTTATTTGATGACTATTAATAACGTTGTCTAGACAGCATTGGTGATGTTGATTCCAAACTAAGCACAGATACTTTAGATTGTAATAGTGAGGCACAGTGAGAACAAAAACCATCATTTTAAGTGTTTATTTGAACCGGACATTTGTCTGCATCTCTAGTGTCAGTTCCTGTTAAATGAGTAGACTATTAAAGACTGTCTGACCTGGAGCATTTAAAATATACCTTTTGCACTTACACAGTGAACAGAGTTTTTGTTTTGTTGTTTTTTTTTGTTTGTTTTTTTACTGTTCTCACCCACAGACATGCTGTAGCCTCATCTCCCTGGCAGCTGAAAGATGTCTGTGTGAGTATTTTGACACTAACGTTATTGCTAGAAAGAGCAAACAGTGGTTTATGATCAGATAATAACTAGTGTCACCGGAAGGTTGTGTTTACTTAAAATACACCAACCCAAACAAACACAGCTGCCTAACTGAAGCAGACATGCAGCTGTGGGGAGTGAGGCCTGGTCTCGGCGACAGTCAGAAGGGCAGTGACTGTGAGTGAGAGCGACGGAGAGATATCAGATTTGCGGGTCACTCATCCCTCATGTCTGTCAACTACCATTTTGCTTCCCAAGGCCAGATACATGAATGCACAGGACCTGCAAACGCATAGAGACTTGGGGTTGAGCTCTAATATTGGTTCTGTATCCATATCAAGCACTAATTATGGGCTCAGTCCGGTCTGATGCCCATGCTAATCCCATTCCTCGGAAGCCTTGTGGCTCCGAAGCAGGCATTGAGCGATGATCTCACACTGTAGCATCTGCTGTTAGAGCTGCTGCTTATCTCTCCCTACCACTCGCAGCTCTCTGCTTTAACACACACACACACACACACACACACACACACACACACACACACACACACACACACACACATACAACCAGTTCCAACCAGTTCCTTTAGGCACACACACACACACACACACACACTGTCCCTGCAACCCAAAAAGACTCTCATTCCTAAGCGGACCCTGTGATCTGGTCTCCTGGTCGGGGGAAGGCAGAGCGAAAGAGGTGGAAGGAGAGATGATGGGCCTTGGCAAGCCCGCAGGTTGTAAAACTGTAGCATATGCTCACTTAGATGTACAGCAAATGATGAATGTGAGCTGTTTTTGATGTGTCTGAAGGAGTTTGGCTGGAGGGATGCAAGGAAAGCTATGCAGTTAAGGGGGTTATTGGTTTATGTCTCCTTCAGGTATGATCAGGCTGTGGAATGGGTACTGCCTGGCTCTCCTTTTCCTTTCATATTCCTGTATTAGCACTGCTGGCATTAGCATTAGCCTTAACTCTCTCCTCTCTCCTCATTGGCCCATAGGTAGACCTGTCATAATCATGAAATTTTATCTAGAACTATCCACAAGAAAGAAAGTGAGAACTGTCAAATAAATAATATTGTTGTACGTACATGTTATTTATAATGCGGCTACTAAAACAAAAAGGCTTAAGATAAGATAAGATAATCCTTTATTAGTCCCACGAGTGGGAAATTTGCATTGTCATTGCAGAAAGTGGACAGTACAAATGTAAGAGCAGCAAAAATGAAGAATAGAATAAAATACTTTACCAACAGGACAGTATACAATCTAGGAATATTAAATATGGACATGTGTATTGTAAGAGATATACAGTGCCTGACAAAAGTCTTGTGACTTAACCAAGTTGTAGGAACAACAAATAATAACTTGACTTGTCGTTAATCAGTTGGAATCAGAAATGGCTTATAAGAAAGGCAAAGACATTTAGATTATGCTTATTATACCAAAATAAAGTTTTGCATCATTCATTGAGTTGTGTCATTTAATTAGGACAGAAAGGTCAAACTTGCCTGGACAAAAGTCTTGTCAATGTCTTTATACAAAAATAATTTAGAAATTATACATATACTTTGTTTAGAATAAACAAACACGCTACAATAACATCATGGTGTCTCATGGTGCCTCGGAAAAAAGAATTAGTAATGTGTATGACTTCCATGAGCTTGGAGAACTGCATCCATAAGTCTTGGCAATGACTGAAATAACTTGTTGAAGGAAAATCATCTGGAAGGGAAAAGAAAGCAGTCTTGCAGGATTCCCAGAGTTCATTGAGATTCTTTGGTTTCATCTTCTAAGCCTCCTCCTTCGTCTTACCCCAGACATGCTTAATGATGCAGGTGTTATGGACTTTAACAAGTCCATAAAGCAGGCGTTATGGACTTTAGCAAACTGTGAACATCAGAACACTTTTTGACTGTTTCATTTTGAACCCAGTTATTAATGTGAAAGCCCTTGGCATTAAATTGATCCTTTTATTGTAACAATTGATTAGAAATAAAATCATATGCTTTTTTAAGTTACTATGTCCTTAAGTGACAAGATGTAATCCCAAACCATGATGTTTCCTTCACCAAACAGACTATGCGGGTTCCAACAGGTCTCCTGATGTATTTGCAGTACTTGTGGCATTTGCGGCATTTCTGGCTAAGTAAGGTACCGTCATTGAAAAAGGTCTTGTCACATAAGGACGTAATAACTTCGTTTTGAATTCTTTTTTCCAAGGCATCATGACTTTATGTTCCGATGTTATTGTAACATGTTTGTGTATTCTAAATAAAGTATATGTATAATTTCTGCATTATTTTTTCATATGACAAGACTTTTGTCCAGGCAAAATTTGGACTTTCTGTCCTAATTAAATGATACAACTCAATTAATGATGCAAAACTTTATTTTGGTATAATAAGCATATAATAAGTATACAGGGCTTTGCACTGTATACTAGAGCTGTTCCAGTACTACTATTTATTTGTAAATAGTGAGTTTATTTTACAATTTATCTTTGACGCTTTGGGATAATATTTATTTATTTACTCATGTATTTAATAGGACTTAAACAATCTCAAAGTTGCGAAAGCCGATTGACTAATGTTTTAGATGTAAGATATTTCATATTTTAAATCAAGTTCAAATACGAATGGCGAATCAGCCTGGTAATTCATGATTGGGCCGTCATACTAATTGCTAGGGATGTCCCGATCAGGTTTTTTGGCCGAGTCATTTGATTTTGAGTATCTACCGATACCGAGTCCCGATCCGATACTTCTATAATACATAAAAAAAGAATAAAGAAGAGCGAAGAAAAAGATCCAGGATGTTCCATATTTTTTATTTAATTCACCTTAATTTAATTCAACAACCCTGTTAACAAACAGAGCACTTTTGTGAGGTAACTTGAACAATCAAGTAATAAATAACATAAATTCATCACTTTTGGACTTTAGTGCAACAGTAAATATAAAAAAAAGTCTAATATAAAAACAAATAGCACCTCAACTTAAAATACCCGCCAGACATGTAAACGAAAAAAGAAATAAAAGTGCCACAGAGTTTGCAAAACCAGTAATGTGCTTTTAGGAACTGCACTCCTACCTCTTACTGTCATCACAGTAGTAATGTATGTTTTTCTTAATGAAAACTAACATCTCTACCTTGTCAGGTTTGAACCTGTTTCTGTTCTCATCAAGGACGTTTGCAATGGCACTAAAAGTTCTCTCACTGTTCACAGAGCTGCAGGGGGCACTGAGATACTGGGTTGAAACAGCAGCCATAGAGGGAAACCGATTAGCATGTTCTTTCCAGTGCTGAAGTGGGTCGCTTTTCTTACCGGTGTTTTTTTCATACTCACGCTTTCCGCTTCAAGCTGCTTCCTTGTTCTGCTTTGCCGGCATTTAACCAATAGCGTCTCTGCAATAAAGTAATGTCATGTCGCACGCATTGCTGTTTCTGTGTGGAATCAAGAGGTCTAACTCTGTGCCACCGCATAGCTATAGATGTGTTAAAAAATAATGATAATATATATACATATATATCCGAGTCCTGATCAGGAGGTAACGTCTGATTCCGGTTGAGTCTGATCGGATCTGGACATCTGTACTAATTGCTATTTCCTCAGTGAATGTGGATGAAATATTTGCACCTACATCTAGTGGTCTGTGAAAACAGACCCTGTTGTGTAAAGTGGCTGCCGCAGCCTATAGTGAAGTTTAGTTCATTTTTACAGCTTACAGTAAGCCATACTGTGTTATAAACCACATCCATAAGTCTGCTCCACCTTACTGAAGAGCAGCATTCAGTTTGATCTGGTCGAGACAAGGATGATTGACTTTCAGTGTTTGCTAAAGTGATACTTGTAGCTGTAAACTATTGAAGCAAAATATGGACCTCAAACCTGGTCAACTGACCATCTCTAGGGAAAGTAGAAATTGTGTAAATTAGGGGTTTTTTTTTGCCAAGGTATTACCTTAAGTATGTTCATGTATAAGTTGTTTATTTCATGTAATGAATACGAGGTTTCTAGGTATCAGTCAGTAAAACTATGTTTAATAATCTTTGGTAGTCTTTTTAAGGTTTGAGTGTATAAAAATACATCAGTTGATATGCATGTTTTGGAATTTTTAAATTCTTAAAATTGTGAATTGGTGTCAGACAAAATGTTCTTTTAGCACAGATTTAAAAATTCCATGCAAAATGATTAGGGAAAACAAAGAAGGAAAGAAACAGCCCTAAGTGGAAGTAACACGATCTCTGCCCGCAAACTTGGGTCGTAAAATGCCAGATGTCCTCGCGTTGTGTTTTGAGTCTGTTTTGTTCCGCTTTCGTGCCCTCTCGTTCTCCCTCCTGCGCCGTCACCTTCCTACTGACTGTTTGACAAGCAGGATCATGACCCAGCAAAGCCCTCTTTCACTGTGTGTGTGTGTGTGTGTGTGTGTGTGTGTGTGTGTGTTTCTGAGCAAGCTGGCAGACTCTCTCTTGGCACTCAGTCCCAACAGACTGGCTGTCATCACTGTCATTTCAGCACTCTATCCTGCTGTACTCTGAGCAATACTTGGGACTTTGTCAAATTGTGATACTTTAGCTTTCTGCCCAGAAAAAAAAAAAAAAAACTCTTTCAAGCTCTTCCCTTCTTCTCGCATGGTCTAATTAAATGGTCTTCCCACCCATCTGGATGAGGATGGTGTGGTGTGGTGTGGTGCATGCCAATATATAACAATACTACCTGACCACTTACAAAGTAGACACAAGTAATATTCTAAGTTATGATGTCCAAAACTGAGCAACTCTGGTTAGCGGGAAGATGCCCCCTAAGGCCTAACCAGTGGTAGAGCTCAATTGGCTAAATCTAGCTGGACATGCTGGTAAAAATTCTGATTTAGCAAAGTTGCTCTATCAAAAAAAACAAAAAACTTAAATGAAATGAAAGTATTTATAAAATACTTTCACAACAAACATATTTAGATAGTTTTCTGTTTATGAGTGAGTAGTTAGTTGAACATAATACATAGACACCCATCTTAAATGCACTGCTTCTGTTGAATAATTGTGGATGAATAATGTGTTGGGATCCAGAACAGTTTCTGGCTCTGGCGTTCAGCCTTGCCCTTTCAGTGTCACTGGGGTCTTGGAGACAGTCCCATGCTTAACCCTCATATTTACAGTGTATTTTCCATGCTTTAAACTTGGGGAGTCTTTTTGAGTGAGTTTCTTTGTTCTGAGATATCTGATGCTCTGTCTTGTGAAAAACTGGAAAATTTGTAGATGAACTAAGACTGAGAAGCTCTCTAGTCTTCTAGCCAGTTGGGAGCTGTCTGTGGTCCTGAAATGTTTTTGAGCAGGTAATAGACACTGACCATCTGCATGTTTGACTGTTTATCACGTAGAGATTTGCCTGACACTTATTCCCAAAGGTAATGTAATGTTAGTAGTCTTTCCTAATGGGGTCAAAACTCAGATGGCTGCGTGGAGAACATTGGTATAGGTAAGTGTTATAGTACAGTTAAGCCCAGTTTGAGATGCCCCTAGGTGCGAGTGTGTGTGTGAGTGTGCTCCAGCGCGAGCCCTGGTTTTCTCCCACAGTCCAAAGGCATGTACAGGTGAATCAGCCGAGTTTAAGATGCCCCTAGGTAAGAGTGTGTGTGTGTGAGTGTGTTTGTCTTAATGCCCTGTGATAGACTGACAACCTTTTGCCCTGTGAGCACTGGGATAGGCTTCAACACCCCCATGACCCTGGTAAGGAAAAGCAACTCAAAAACTAAACAGGTGAATGGCTGATCACAAATCACTATGAACCACTGTCAGAATTCTCAATTTTGTCTAGACTCATTACTCAGTTATTTGTTGATTAATAACATACATTTTCAACATGTATGTTTTTTGCAGTCCTATGCTTTATAGTCCACATGAAATTAGTTAAATGATTTGGTGATGCTACCTAATAAAAAAAAAGTAATCTGTAGAAGTAGTCCGACCCTATTCAAGTGCTTGATTTTTGACAGGGGAGTTGTGTACTTACTGCTGCTGCTGTCCAGAGGGCTTAAATATGAAATATTACACCCCTGTGGCTTAGTCTCACTCATTTTCATCTCTTTGTTCTCCCTTTGACATTATGTCTGTATATTCAGATGCCTTGCAGTGCTGCTAGTTTCATTTAAAAACAAGCCTCTCGGGTAAAATGACCTCACCTTATGTTTTTTGATGGCCCAGACTGCGGCTGCTGTTATCTGTGTCCAACTCTACTTACAGAGTGCAGAGGAAGGTGACTGTGGTTCTGTCCATTCATTTGGATCGTGTTTCATATTCACATGGCATAACAGACGGCATCCTTTCTCTGATTCGGTTCAGAAACAGTGGGCCTGTCGCAATTATTGCATAATTGATTAGTTGCTATTATTTGACCTCACTGCACTTTGTGGCTGCCGCTGTTGATTAGATTGGCAATCGGATAATCCAGTTATTTTGAGAATTAATTCAGTTACTTTTTTCTGTGGTCTTTGAGTTTTCTTTCACATGGGATTCTAAAAACAAAGAAAAAATATCTATCAAAGGACAGTACTGTCACAGAGGAGAGTGAATGAGAACGTACCTTGACTGAAAGTGTAGCCCGTGTAGCGTGAAGGATAAGCCCAGACGCGGATAGAAGCGAAGAGGCTGGATATTCACGCGCTTTGATATGTGAATGCTTGAAACTACGAGTAGAGATTCCCACCAGAATCCGTGTTCATAAACATGTAGAGTAAAGGTGTGAGTACTCACTTGAGGGTGATTGATAATCCGATGTGAGGACATGGGAAACTCAATGACCGAGTAGGGAGGAAGTCTTCACATCCTGTTTTTATACCCTGTGACACGCTCATTTCTGACGTCTCATGCGTGTCACGTGACTCGTGCATGTGACAAGTACCTACTCTTTAATAGGAAAACACCACAATAAGAGCCTGTGTGTGGACTGAAATCAACACAATGAGAGCCTGTGGGCCCTGAACTGAGGGGGAAAATGGCATTTAAATAAACGGCTGTGTCATTATTATATTGAAAATAAATAAAGATAAGAAATCTGAGAAATAAAGAACAGAGATGTAAAACAGTGTTAAACATCTTAAATTCTTACTGATGAAGCCCACTAGCCTGTAAATATCATGCCCATTGTGTCACTTGAAAGGCAGAGTTACAGTCACAGCCAGAGGACAAGTATGCAGGTTTCTTTCCATGACAAGGTTCAGCTGCACCAAACTAGGGGAGGACACTTTGAAAACAGGTGGGGAAGAAAAGAGATGTTTTGCGTGTAGGTAATTTCAGTTTACATTTCATTTTGCATTTAGGTATATGCAAACAAACCTCTACATGTTTGGCTTCCCAATCAGCACCCAACCCTTGCGTCAAACCATGTAGCTAACGGTTCCACACTTGACTGTCCCCGTCATGCATTATGATAGCTGTTAGCTGATGTGAAATAAATGGCAGTTATTATCCTCCCCCAAGCGTGTTGAGTCCAGTAGTGATGCTCTGTTGGGCTACCAAGCTGAGACCAAGCTAGTAGGTAGAATTGGTCTGAAGAAAATGTGGTAAAAAAAGTAGAAAATTGCTGCCAGTATAATTAGATGCTCCGGAGCAGGTCCTGTTTTGTTTCTGGTTTTCACAAACGGCAGAAACTGTCAGATTGTTGTTAACGTGGCTCTTTGTATCTGTTCGATTTCTCCTTTGTCACTCCTTTTCGTTTGCTCTTCAGAAGTCCTTTCCTGGACCAGCATTTTATTAAATGTTTGAATGCAAATATCAGAGTGGTCCCAGACAGCCAATGTTGCTTTTACCCCCTCTGTCCTTTCTGTCCTCTTCTAGAGCAGAGATTTATTCCTTTTTGCACTTTGGCAAATCGCTCTCTCCATCTGCACATTTACGTTCAACTATCAGTCACTGTAGCTCAGCAGTACTGTTTACGCAGCACTTAATGGGAAGTGTGTGTGTGTGTGTGTGTGTGTGTGAGAGAGAGAGAGAGAGGGAGAGAGAGAGAGAGAGAGAGAGAGAGCGAGAGAGCATTAAGCTATGAGTGATAATTCGGCTGAATGTACACTGCCTCCAAACGTTTGTAGGCCCCTTCTTTCTTCTGAAAATCAAAGGTTTTAAGGTGTGTGTGTGTGTGTGTGTGTGTGTGTGTGTGTGTGTGTGTGTGTGTGTGTGTGTGTGTGTGTGTGTGCGTGTGT
>JBBJLS010013516.1:0-15664 GCA_037577275.1 Bryconaethiops microstoma
CCCGTCTGTCTATAATCTTGTTCATTGAGGCCCTCTTTAGTTATTCATCCCCATAAAGATTGTTGTTCCTTTCTCTCGCCGGGTCGACCTGAGGAGGACGGGTTCCCCTTTTGAGTCTCGGTTCCTCCCGAGCTTTCTTCCTCCAGCTGAGGGAGTTTTTCCTCGCCTCTGTCACCTTTGGCTCACTCACTCGGAGCTCGGACCTGGACTTTGTAAAGCTGCTTTGTGACAACCTGGTTGTAATAAGCGCTATATAAATAAAATTGAATTGAATTGAATTGAATTGATTTAATGTACATTTGCAATATAGTAAATGCGCTACATTTAATAGCTTTTCTCCCCCACACAGTGAAGCCACTCATCTCCGTAACTCTGTGCTTGTAAATGTGCTTCACGTTCCCTTTGTGGTTCCACTCCAAGAATTATCTTACAAACCCCTGCTTTACTCTCATACAAACCATGTAGTTTAGCTGCATGCTAGTTCATGAGGGGGAAATATGACAGGAAAAGTGGCTGGAGACCACCCTCGGCCTGCTGAAACTTGCGTTTGATATCTCATGAGCAAGGATGAGAAGCTGAATCAATGGTGTTCGGTAAGGCCCTCAAGGCAAGGTTTCGAAACAGACAAAACATTACACATGCAGCAAGTCGAGCCGCTCTAAAAGATTATGCAAAGGAGAGCAGACGCCCGCCGCATGCTAAAAGGGCCCGGGGCCAAACAGCATCTGACCAGCCTTGCTAAACAAGCTAGAAGAACTCACAACCCAAAATACGGTGCTGTGGGGCAGGACAGGCAGCTAATGGGCACTAGACACAAACAACAGACTCCGGGCCTGGACTGGGCTTGTACACATGGTCTAAATATAAACCTGCTGTGTGGGGGCATGACTGCCGCTGAAGAGCAGCACCAGTAATAGAAACTATTTCAGATTATAGGTTGGCAGCTTAGCAAAATTGAGACTGTTTTTTACAGTTTTTACAACAAAGGTGCAGAAAGGTAGGTTAAGGTGTTTTTTTAAACACAGTTAAATAATTAAACTGAATTTATGGCACTTGTAGAATTCAGCTTATATGTTGCTAATTGGTAGGTTTCCATTACTTGTTATCTGTTTTCCAAACATGTCTTGGCTGACCCACTATATTTGGACCACAGTGGATGTTTTCAGCAAGCTTTTAAGACAGCAGACTACCAATGGCAAGATAGGAAAGGTGGTAAGACAATATTTACAGTGTCCTCTCCTGAAAAAACTGCACAATCTGTTCCAGTTCCACCATATATGAGCTTGAAAGTGAGCTTGAATTGAGGCATGCTTGCATGCTCTTTATAGTATATGCATGCATGTCCTTTCTCCACATATTTGCTTTGTTGCCCATTACAATATCCCTCTGGAATAAACACAGCCTTGAAATAGAATGTTCGTTTCATCCACCTCATCCTTCCTCCTGCGTTTCAATAATCCTTCTTTCTCTCTCTCTTCCTCTGTGAGAACGCCAGAACATCCTGAAACCTTTAAACTCATTATCTGAATCTGCAGCCTCCTCAGCCTGTCTGGCTGGTCCTCCAAGAAACAACGGAGGCAAAATTGTAACCTATAGAGCGATCATTATCCTGGCATGCCAGTGTTTTCACGACATGAGTGGCAAGTGTGCCAATTAAAGCGGAATAATGCAAACCACCCTCTGATTTTTTTTTTTTTTTGTCCTACCCCTGTGTAATTGTGCCTAATGTGGCATGATTAGCTATTTACAGAAAATGTTGTCTTTGGTGACAGAATCAGATGGGAATTGCAAGGCTGTCGGGTCATCTCTAATGTGCTTATAAAGATTTGCAGGAACCACTTGTTCCTGCAAATCTGTGATGTTTAGCTTGATCAACATAGCTAGAGCAACCTTATCTCACCTGACCTTAACTGAGCCATCAAATGTAATATTTGCACCAGCTTCTTAACAGGAATTGAGGGTGGTTAAAGGGAATTTCTAATTCAAACTTGCCAATGCATTGAAGATACAAACATTTAATATTCATGAGGAATACGCAAATGAAGCCTCATTGCCTGGGAGATTATGGTGTGGGCCAATCATCCACAGGTCAGTTAAAGGTAATTGTCCTCCCTGGGGCTTTAAATCACCTTTTAAGTTCTGACTAGGGTAACAAGCAACTGAGTGCAAATCACCCGGCTGTACTATGAAATCAATGAAGAAATCTACAAGCACATGAAAGCAAGGAACTTCTGACTCTTTGAAGAATATATGGGAGCATCATAAACTACATTTATCAAGAAACTATACTATTTACCTTGAAACGATACTATTTATGCTGCTAATTGTGAGGATTTTACTATTTCTTTAAAGAATGATGACACTGTTATGCTGGAACAAAATAACTAACAAATACTGTGACTGTAAAGCTCCATTCAATGCCGTTCCCACAATTTGCTCCCACAAACATACTCACAGTACATATAAAATTATATCACTTAGAGTGAAGTTAATAACTCTGACATCAGTGGCTTAACACAGGGCATACGGAACACGCCATCAGTACCTTCAGCTTATTTGACAAATATACACACAGAGTGACTTGCGGAGAAGTCATTTCCATCACACATCTCCGGACTACATCTTTGTGACAGAAGCTATGCTTCTGAGCGGCGCTTATCAAGTTGCAGATAGTGAACCACAGGGAGAAGAAGGAGCTGAGTGACAGCTCGGTGGTGGAAGAATAGAGCGCCTGTGCCTTAAATGTGTCACGGAGCTGACAGAATTACAGTTAATGATGCTCACTCGAAACGCCACAGCATGCCTTAGGCCAATAATCCACACACACACATATGAGTACACCTTGTTTTCAGATGGGATGAGCAATGGACGGAAGATTCTTTGCCTTCCTTTTTTTCATTGGCTCCTACATGCTCCTCATTCATTGCTTTACCGATTGGCCATCAAGGCATCAATCAAGGGGAATCTAGAGCTGCTGCACCAATTCAGCCATTAAGGATGACTGAAGTAAGTTGAATTTGTCTATTTTAAATTATACTCTGCGGGCATCGTGCATCTTAGAACAAGAGCTAATTGTTGTCCAGGGACTCATTAACACTGTCTCTTTGGTTTTGGTTGTCTCCGTCTATCACATTATTATTGTATGAACTTTGAAAAATTTCACCCAGATGACAGACAGCAGATCACAATCTTTTGGGAGGTAACGGGTATCTGGGCATATATAAAGGATTTACTGTACCAGAGACCAGGGTCCTCAGCTCTAATGTGGAAAAACTTGAAAGGAACAGACACTCATTCAAGTTTTTTTTTCCTGTGATGTAGCTTCAGTGAATAGATGCACATAAAAGTGTGGAATTCAAGGCACGTGCCACCCCCGGCTTGTGACTACAAAGACTTTTTTTTTTGGTGTGTGTGTGTGTTTGCCATTTCCTTTTGAAATCCACACATTAGTGCAAAACCAGCTGACATTTAGACTGAACTCCTGTTCTTCTAAACCCTCTTGAACACTGCAACTAAAGGAAATGTTAGATAAAGGGAAGTAAATGGTATGGACTCTATTAAATACTTGCAAACAAGTCAGGAAAGACTGACAAGCAATCAGCTTAAATGCTAGACAGATAACTTAGGGAGAACTTACACTAGACTCTATACTATGCCTATTCCCTCCTCCCACTCCTCCGCTGTGCTCAACTTACGCTTCACATACTGAACTTGAGAGCGCTTACATCATCAAATTCCTCATTGCTTTATCCTTTTTGTTCGGTGAGCTTCCAGAATGAAAGATTGCATCCCATATCTTCAGATATTGAACCCACAGTGTTTCAGCTCCTCACCACTTTGTTCAGTGGTCCTTCAGGCTAGTTTTACCAAACATCTCAGACTTCTTGTGTGTTGTGTCCAGTTGTTCCTGTGTTCCCTCATCCACACACATTTCCAGCAAAGGCTGCACCATCCCTTTTCCCTTAAATGAGACAGAAGCATTCAAGTTCCATGCTTGGCAAAGGTACACAAGATGTGTACTTTGCCTGAGTCCAACTGAACTGTACCAGGCCAACCTTCTCAAGCAGGCCATGGCATGGTCCAACCAAACGGGACTTTGGGGGTCAAATAGGAGAACAACCTTAATCTATTGGACTATTGGACTGCTTTGCCTTTAGGGCAAGAAAAGTTAGTCCACTGAATACCAGCATTTGATTTAGTTCCAAGAGAAATTGAAATAAAATAACATCAATTTGCCCAAAAAATAATAAAATAATCAAACGTGGCTGTCTAAAGTTTACTAAAAGTTTGTTCCTGGGGGATTAACACATACAGCTCTTTACCATAGTGTTGTAGGTTAGTCCAGGCTCTTTATGGAAACTGGACTCCTCCCTTAAGTCAAACAGGACATGGCCATTCGACCCTTTTGACTTTCAGAGTGCACTTCCAAGGTGGAAGCTGGGATTCTAGAAGAAAAAAAAAAGAAGTTTTTCTGAAAAAGGACATTCACTTACCATGACAGAGATGTGCAGCAAGTGCATGTGCTCATGAAGGCCTTGAGCAGGTTCTCGGACTGTGGGCTGTGTGGCCAGGGCAAGCTGCTCTGGATTGCTCATGGACACGTGGAAGAAAAGTGTCCCGTTCTCCAGCCACTGCTGCTTCCAGTGCACCTGGGAGATGTCTGCACTAGTCCCTGACATTTCTGCATCAGAGAGAGTAACAGAGAGAGACATCATTAAATTGTTGTTATTTTGCTACAAACCCAATTTCATTTTTAATGTACGTGAAATTACAGCATTATTACATTCGTAAAGGCTTGTTCCAGCAAGTGTCAATTCCCTTATTGAGACAAAATGGTATAAAAATGAACTAACATGGTTTCTATGACAAACAGTAAAATGATCAAATAGTAAGGTTTTATAAATGTTTATGCTGGTTTAGGTCAGTTGACATGAATGGCTTACGTAGGTGTGATGTAGCCTTTTGAATGCTGCCCTTAAGTAACATTCGTTTCTTATATCTTAGCCGATGTCAACAAGTAACCAAACAATAAAAGTATAACAGACATTTGTCTATTTACAAAGCAAGATTAAAAACAAAACCAACTTTCCCTCTTCTGGATACAAACACAAGCTGTATCGATCCAAAGTGAAGGAAAGTGCATAAGATGAGATAAGGTAAACCTTTATTAGTCCTGCACATGGAAATTTGCATTGTCACAGGAGAAAATGGACAGAAACAAAGAGCAGCAAAAATTAGAAACAATAGAATAGAATAAAGTAGAATAAAAATACGAATGTGCACTATACAATCTAGGAATATAAAAATAGGATAAAATAAAAATAAAAAATGTGCATGTGTATTGTAAAAAGTGTATATATATAACTTATAATGTCTTAAGTTTATGTTTAGTGATTCTGTTTCATTATTGGTCCTTGTCTTTGTTTCGTCTGTATTTATTGAGTTTTTGTTTTGAGCACAGTTGTAGGTCAACCTGGTCTTCAATCTTGTTTTGTTCCTGTTTTCCTGGTCCTTACTCCTGTTTTTCTTTTCCTGGTTGTTTTTGCTTGTGTTTCCTGTCTCCCTTGGTTCATGTTTCATAGTTATAGAGTTTGGACCTCATGCCGGTTTTCGGTTTTCTGTTCTTTTCCGTTTAAAATAAAAGAAACCTCAATATGCACTTTGACTACCCGTGGTGTCAATGTGCGTGCCCGGCATGCGAGGAGAAGGGGAAACCCTGTGACACATATGCATGTATATATGTACAGAGTGAATAAATAAATAAATAAATATTAGAACACCGTGGATACACACACACACAGGTACACAATGGAGTGACAGACAATAGCAGTAGCAATTCACCGGAAAATTTGCACATTTAAATGGCATATTTTGCCCTGTAGTAATGATACCCACAAACTTGCACATATTGTGTTATAAAAATTTACCCAAGTAAAAGTGCACATAGGAGAAACTATCATGGTGTATTGGATGTGTGTGTGTTTGTTTGTGCGTGTGTGGTCATCTGCGAGGTCTCTGTTGTGGACATGATGAGATGGGCCATTTGAGGCATGTACGCCATGAGGAACCTGGTGGGGCTCGTTTTAAAATAGCGACTGGGTTGAGTGGGAGTATGTAAATACGTTAGTTGAATCTAAGTGCAGTGATTATATTCAATATCTCTAGTATGCTTGTTGTCTTATAATGAATGTTGATATGCATTAGAGACAAACATGAATTATATCTCCAGCTGTCAACAGTGGCAGTCAACAAAATCTGCTATTCTGAATATATGAAACACGGCAAAAGCTGCAGTTAAAAACCTCCCCAGTTAATAACAATTATTCTTGTATTTATTAATAATAATCTTTCTGTTTGTCCATTTCTCCATCTACTAATCCAGTCATCTGTTTGTCCATCCATCTTTCCATTTATCCGTTGATACATGCATCCATTCATCCATCCATCTAGCTATATATCCACCCATCCCTCACATCATTCCATCTGTCTGTCTTTCTCTATAATCATCCATTCATCCATTTATCTATCATCTAGCTATCCATCCTCCCATCCATCCATCCTTGTATTTATATGTCTGTTTGTCCATCCCCCTATTCATCCACTCGTTCATCAAAAATCAACCATCTCTTTGTCTCTGTCTAATCATCCATCCATCCAGCCATTCGTCCATCTGTCTGTCCCTCCATGGATCCTGAACAATATTAGGATTATGTTTACTTTCCGAAGGCATCTGTGTGGGCATAATGACCACAAAACGACATCGTCAAGAAGGACAGGTGGGCCAAGTTTGTGTGTTTGGGGTCAAAGGTCACGCTTGAGACAGATCACTCTCCGGATTAGTATTCCGTGCCCACTGGTGCTCCTTTGGTCAGGCATCAAAAGCCTATTGTCTCAGCAAATGCACTTTGCGAAAGCGCTCTCCTGACGTTGACACCCCTATCTGGCTCTTCCTCAGATTGAAGGTGACATTGCCAAGTGTATTCTGAATCAGTTCTGGCAGAAGATGTGGCAGACAACTTTGGACTTTGGGAGTTTTGCGAAAGGGCAGATGTTTATTACTGCTCTCACACCCTCAGGCTTGCTTACCAAAGGCCCAATTAAAGCGCAGATCCAACAACGTAACACAAATGGAATAAACAAGCTTAATTACATCGACACTTTCATTATCCTCAGTGACTCTTTTATTTTCTTTGCTTGCAAACCACAGTAAACGAAGTATGACATAAATCAGTCAGATCAATGTGAACGGGGATAAAACAATATGCGGTTCGCGTGATCTATTAAATCGGGTCCCTAATCATTACTGATGAAGCCACAGGAGGAAAATGTGCTGCTTCAGTGAGTTCCATCCTTAAGCCATCCTCACAAATCACAGACGACTCACCCTAAACCTATTAATACATTAGCAAGAGCTCAGCACCGGGAATGGAAAGTGCCAAAAGCTTCTGTGAGTGGTGCAATGCTAAAACACAGAGAGGGAAGAAATAAAAGAAGCCAGAGACCTCGAGGCACATGTGACCCGGCTCAGAGGGGGTCAGAAGATGGTAATCGGGAACGGGACGGTCCTCTATTCACCCCTGCGCCTCTGGCCGTGACCTTGGGGAGCCGACATGAAGGAGCGATATTTCCTCAGACAAAAGAAAGAATTACTATCTTTGCTATCAGATCAGAAACGTTCTCATTTTTAACACCCCAAGAAAACTGCAGCTATTGTGTGATTTCATGGAGTCGACCAACAGAGAGGGTCCAAAATAAACATTAAGATACTAAATATATTAAATCTATTAGATGAGAATACAATGCATTAAAGATTTTATTTTTTAAATAAATACGATGTAAGTGTTACTACTAATATTACTACTACTACTAATAATAATATTAACACTTTTTTATTGTATAAATGAATACTGAGCATTGAGAAGCAATTAATGGCAACTAGTGATATTAACAAAATGAAAAAGCAAACTACCAGATTAACACTGCCTGCTGCTTTTCCCTTGTCATGCAGAAGATTATCCTCAGCGCAGCAGAGATCAATGTCATCAGATTTGAACATATATTTCGCTCAAGTGCATTCCTGTGAGCAGTTTCTGAGCCGTGGGCTGTTTCTTTGAAAAGTACTATTTTCTAGCTTTTTGACCAGATCTCCATTCCAAACACCAAGAGACCATGTTGATCTGGGATCAGCGGGCAGTAGGAGAGATTCAGGAGAAGTAGATATCAGCAACTAGGGGAAATCTCAGGCAAATAATACAAGAGTGGCTTCAATAACTTGCCTTCAGCCTCTGGTACTACACATGAGACCAAATGCACAGTGTTAAACTGGGCATTAGCCTCTGACTCCAGATCAGCCGCTGAGGATTATGATCAGCTTTAGTTATCTCTTGCTAGATCTCTCTATGTTTAGAGAGATGGATTTCTCTGAGATGCTCACAAGCCTCAAACCATAAATCTGTGATGGAGGCACAGAGCGATGACTTCTGTATTTTTAATGCTCAGCAGGAATGGGGTGTGGGCACAGCAGTGAAATTTTTACTTAATTATTTATTTGATTTATACATAAGCTTGTATATGTATTCTAATATATATTCAGTGTATAATATATATCTACCGTTCAATATATACACATGTAGTTGTCAGTGTGTCTGTCTCCAGGCGGCGAAGGGAGACGCAGATTCAGATTTCCATTCTTTTTACTTAAATTTTATTTTCAAAAACAAAAAGGCACGAGGGCCTAAACAGAGACAGGACAAGTGACTACGAAATTCAGCAGGAAGCCAGTGGACCGACCCCAGAGGTCCAACCTAAACTAAAAACCCAAGCACAAAACACATGAACCAATACAAACAGGACATTACTTTAACAGAAACACCAGACAGCTGCAACTAATGATATGAAACTAAAACCCGGTGTACACTGACCTGCAGCATAAAAGTCCTGTTATATAACCGAAAAGACCAGGGATGTGACAGTTGTGTAGTATGTAGGGATTATACACACATTCATGCACGTATTAATTATGAAAAAAAGTAAAAAAGTATTGGATTTATACTAAAAGTACTATACACACACACATATATATATATATATATTTATTTTATTTTTTTACAGGTTGCAATATTCCGCAATTTTAATTCTGTTTAATTGCCCTTATTTTTCTGTCAGTGGGTTTGTTTCTAATTAACCTCAAAATTTTGATTTACTGTATTGCAGCAATCTTAAAAACCATTTATGGTTGTTAATCCAGTGCAGCCTCCCTTTATAGCAAATTAAAGTCTTATCAAAGTATTGACACCAATGTAGAAGGCCAAAAACCGTTATAGTTATAGTGTCTATCCAATGTGTCATAGAATCAATGATAAGTGAAGCTGCTGAAAAAGCAGTTATTACTCTCTTTGTTATTCTCTGAGCAATTAGCCACACAATTAGCCATGGATTTCACCAGCCACAGGTTTGTTTGTGTATTTATATGTTTGTTTATTTTGTTTTATTTTAAATTTCAATATCTGATATGTGCACACAACACTAACGGAAGACAAGTGTACGGGTTAGTAATAGGTCGACCTGTCATGTATGACTGCAACCGATGAAACTGTTCTCTCTGATTTATTTGCGAACCCGCTTTCCAGGCAGCAGACCAGGGTTCTGAAAGGGTTTCGAATAAAATTAGGATGGATTTCTACTACTACACAACACTGAATTCATTTGAATGCATTACATTAGCACATACGTAGAGTCAGGCTAAACAGAGCTGGAAGAAGATTTTTCGAACATATCAATTAGCCATTTCGCAGACTTAAAGTCCTCCTTGCAGTTTAAAGAAGTTATTACTCGCAGCATAAAGAAAACTTGAATTGCCAACAACTGCGTGACCGACTAGACTGAGGTGAGAACCAGAAAAGAAGGAAGATGCTCTCATGTTGACGTATGGACCAAAACCCAGTTAAAAAATTTATCCTGAATGGATCTTAATCAGGTTTCAGGAACAAAAAGTGAAAGCAGTCCTAACCTCTGCCAACACATCTACCGAGCTGAGCCAGAGATGCAGAAGGTTGCTACAACATTTAATCAAATGCTGGATTTGATTACGTTTCTGACAAACACAGTCTTGGCCCTAAATGAGGTGGTAGTAGCCTAGTGGGTAAAACACTTGCCCACTGACCACAAAGTCGCAGGTTTAAAGTCCCACTTTCTACCCTTGTGCCCTTAAGCAAAACACTTAACCTGAAGTTGCTCCAAGAGGACTGTCCCTGCAACTAATGATTGTAAGTCACTCTGGATAAGGATATCTGCCATATGCCACTTTACTAAAGAGTTTGATATATATTTTTATATTTACACAAAAGTATCTCCTGGGGTTCTTGGTGGAGACCCTTGAGTAGAGGACCCAATTAACCCTGCGACCCACCATATCTTTCCAAATTATGACACGTTCCCCAGTGGCCAGCCTGTTCAATTACAAAGTGATATATCGCCACTGTAGCTCTGTTCGGGTGGAGTATGCACTTCACTCCTCAAACCGTGTTAGCAGGTGCAATACGGCCTACCGGACTGTTCTGACAAAGCTATACCTTATTATCAGCTGTAATGCCATAAAGATCACATGCTAGTATTATCTATAATGAGATTGTGTGACTTGCGATTAATGGTAAACAGATCATATTCAACCCTAAATTCAAACATCTCTAAGTGTAGGCCTCACAACCGCAGTGATATAGCTTAAAATTGATTTCTGGCTCATATCTGAACTGGCCTGTTAAATTTGTTCCAGTGCAAATTAAACAGGCCAGCTCAGATATGAGCGGCCTGCTTGTATTGCAGCAAATATATCATGGTTTGGTGGTGTTTTTTATGGGCAACACAAAGCTTATTGGAATTTAAACAACAGACAGAATGCAATTTGTATTCATATTCATATTTTGCTTCCAAAGATCCAGACTTTCTTGTATTTTTAATGTAGTCTTGGGGGAGAGTTCTCCAGGCTTCCTGAAGGACTTTCAAAGACACCCATTTTCAGTCCAGTCCCTGAACCTGACCAGGAATAATTTTTGTTTGTTAAGGCACACAGTGATTTATGTACACTAAATGGACAAAAGTATCGGTACACCAATAGGGACTTTAATGACTTTTCATTCAAATGCATAGACTTTAATATAGAGTCGGTGCCCTTTGCAGCTGTAACAGCTTCCACTCTTCTTGGAAGATTTTCCACAAGAGTGTGGAGAGTTTCTGTGGGCATTTGTGCCCATTCATTCTGTAGAGCATTTATGAGGTCAGACACTGATGTTGGACAAGAAGGCCTGACTCCTAATCTCCGTTCCAGTTAATCCCAAAGTTGTTGGATGGGGTTGAGGTCAGGGCTCTGTGTGGACCAATCAAGTTCTTCCACACCAAACTCATCCAATCATGTCTTTGTGGAGCTTGCTTTGTGCACTGGGACACAGTCATGCTGGAACAAAAAGGTTCTTCCCCAAACTGTGTCCACAAAGTTGGAAGCATGACGTTGTTCAGAATGTCTTGGTATGCTGAAGCATAAAGATTGCCCTTCACTGGAAGTATGGGCCTAGCCCAAACAGGTGTGTCCCAATAGTTTAGCCCAGTGTATACACACACACACACACACACACACACACACACACACACACACACATTATAACAGCAATAGTAGATAATCAACCTTTTGATCGATTCATTTTCTCAGCTCCACTGACTACATAGTTCCTTTTGTTTATCTGCCTCCACCCTATTCATTGATTCATTGACAGACCCCCACAGAATCCTGGAATTATCTGGACAATGGCTCATTCTGAACACAGCAGTGACAAGTGGTAGTGATGGACACAATGTCCAGATCAGATAAAAACACCCTGTTCTTCTAACTTGCTGATGTAAAGTTATTGATCTGATGCTTCACATGCACTATGCTGAGCTGAGAATTATCCAGCACCCAAATAATACATGGTTAGTGGTGCTTCTTTGGTGGTCCTGGCCATTGATGACAGTGTTAAATGGGGTCTGACAAATTGTGCAAGGAAACAGGTGGACTACAGTCTGCAAATGTAGAGCTGTATACTAATGGAAGTGAAAAAAAAAAACAGACAGTGTATATACAGGGTATGTGGACCTCATAAAGTGCCTTGTAAGTGTAACTGTCACATCTGGGCCGTGCCCGTCCAGGAGGTGCAGTCGCAGAGAACGGGCCGTGTTCTTTAACCCTCGATGATGTATGTGTATATGCATAAGAACGAGTGATAGTGTATGTATGTGGTAGTATATGGCCTGGGGAAGGGGCGAGGGCATTGGTGGGTGTTTGGGCATTGGGGAGGCTTAGGGGAATATGGTAAGGAGTTGGTCATTTTTTTTTTCGCCCCGCCAAAAAAAACATGGGAAGGCCCCCGACTCCTGTGGCTGCTACGGGCCCTTCCGTGACTATAACAGGACCCTCTAGAAACCCCTCTGTGGCTGTAATGGGCCCCTCTCTGACTATAGCGGGCTCTTCTGTGACTCTCAGCCCCTCTAAACACCCCTCTGTAGCTATAGTGGGCCCCTCTGTGACTATCACAGGCCCCTCTGCGGCTACTAAACCCTCTGAAAGCGCCCCTGTGGCTACTAAACCCTCTGAAAGCACCTCTGTGGCTAACAAACCCTCTGGAAGCCCTTCTGTGGCTAATAAACCCTCTGGAAGCCCCTCTGCACCTAGCAAACCCTCTGGAAGCCCCTCTGCGGCTAACAAAACCTCTGGAAGACCTTCTGTGGCTAACAAACCCTCTGGAAGACCTTCTGCGGCCAACAACCCCTCTGGAAACCCTTCTGCGGCTAACAACCCCTCTGGAAGCCCTTCTGTGGCTAACAACCCCTCTGGAAGCCCTTCTGCAGCTAACAAACCCTCTGAAGACACCTCTGTGGCTAACAACCCCTCTGAAAATGCTTCTGCGGCTAACAGCCCCTGTACTGGGCTAAGCTGCTGGGAGAACGGGCCAAGCTGCTGGGCAAATGGGCTAAGCTGCTGAGAGAACGGGCCAAGCTGCTGGCCTAAAATGGGCCTCAAGGCCTAAAGGCTCCTTTAAAGGACCCAAAAAGTCCACGGATTGTGGGCTCCGTACTGCCCCGACCTGGAGCTAGTACCCGAAGCCGGGGAGCAGGCGTGGGCGGCTGCCGCCGTACTCTGGGTGCTGGTACAGGCCTCAAGGACGCCATGGCACTCGTGAGCATGTTCTCTGGGCTCGAGAGCGTGGTCTGGGCGCTTGAGAGCGTGATCTGGGCGCTTGAGAGCGTGGTCTGTGTGCTCGAGTGTGTGGTGGTCTCGGTGCTCGGGAGCGTTGTGGCCTCCTCGGTGCAAGCGAGCAAGGTCTCGGTGCTTGGGGGCGTGGCTGCTAAGGGCTGCTGGTCGTGATTAGTGACCAGCTCAGCTACCCACCTCTCGAGCAGGTCGAGCTGCAGCTGAAGTCCTTGGGACCAAGCCTTCAGCGAGACCACCGGTGCGCCCTTATTTGTAAGGTCAGTCAATCTGTCACGCTGTTGTATCCCCTTCTCCTCGCATGCGGGGCACGCACACACACACACCACGGGTAGTCAACATGCATATTTCTGATAATCCTTTATTTTAAAACAGGAACGAAAAAAAAAAGGCATGAGAGCCAAACTCTATAACTGTAGATACAAAACAAGAGGAAGGACCGGGGAAACTCTATAACTATAAACCCAAAGGAGACAGGAGCAAAACAACCGGGAAACGAAACAAGTGTAGAAACCGGGTTGACCGACAACAGAAAACTAAACACAAATCCCTTAAGTAACAAAACACAAACACAAATGACCAATGAAAAAACCCAAACTCTTAAATACTAAAAACACCCAGGTGAGACTAATAAACAATAGAAACAAACTTTAACAAGGGTGGTCCCTAGTGGCCACACACTATCATAAACCCCCAGCCCTGACACTGGTACAATGTTGCCATTGCTTTGTATCTTGTTCTGTGTTTGTGTGGCTGGGTCTTGTCTCTTGTTTTTGTTGTTTTCTTTTCAGATGCAGCCTTTGGAGCGATTGCACAGTGTCAACAGTTTTCATTTGGATCTTTAACCTGTTCACCTCAAACTTCTTCATCTTTATCTGTATTTTCGCTACCCTTGTCTGATTTGGCTCAATTTGAATTTTATTTTTTTTTTAATAAATAAATTAAAAGTTCAGATAACAAGAGGGGTTTATACTGCCATGGCCCCTTTGGCAAAGCAAAGGTGTCTGGCACATGGCTGGACATGACAGGTTAAAAAAAACAAACAAACAAAAAAAACCGTTCTTTATTATTATTCAAAAACAAAGGAGGCACGAGAGCCGACGCTCAACAACAAGGACAGAAGCTGGATGAACACAACTGTAGGGTAAAGTGAGGGAAGACAGGAGTTAACACAAACTGTCTATTTATACTAGTGTGAAAACCCCTAACACCTAAACATAATTATTACTTGATCCCTGGCCAGCTGAGAACCTTTATTCCTAATGCTGACCAGGGATGATACCAAACCCTGTGTCATAATAAAATCCCCCATAGTTTCAGTCAAATGGCGGTTGCTGACTGGGGACGTGACAGTAACATGTGACCAGATTGCTATTTCCACTTTTCCTATGTTCCTCTTTTTATCAGTGGAAGTGCTCAAAGGCACCATAATGTGGACTCGTACTGTGCCAACATGTATGCAGTTTACACGGCCATCTGTCTCAACAGCCCCTCTCCATCTCTCCCTGTTATTGCCTGTCATAAGATTTTGTTTTTTTACATACACCATTTAAAAAGGCCACCTGCTCTTTACATTGTTTGAGCATGAAGGACAAACTGACCAATAGAAATCCTCAGAAGTTGCAGTTATTGCTATTTCATTTTTTCACTAGTTGACGGATCATTCCAAAAGTTATTCAATTAGTCATTATTGCTAAAATAAAAATGGTCTAGGCATCAAATAGTATTTTATTAGTAGCTTGCTAGGTTCTAGCAGCAGATGCTGCACTCTGAGGTGTGAGACTTGCTTTTTTAATTAATTTTCTCCTCCAGGATCAAAGTTTTCTGATTCTCATTTTAGGCTTAGACCTTCTGTGTCAAATGCACCAGTCACATGACATCAATTAGGCACCGGAAGTGACTCGTGTTCGTGGGTATATAAACAGGAAGCAGGTAACACTCTGCACTCAGTCATTTGGGTCTCATGCCAGTTTCCATTCTGCATCTCCTCAGTGGTACTGTAAGTACTCTGGGTCCTAGGGACCCCTTCTCTACCTACTGCGTGCGTGTGAGAACGTTGGTTCCTGTTGGGAATCTTGACTCCTTGCTGGAGCGTTCTTAGAATAAAAAGAATGGTTTACCAGCTCTTTCATTTGTATCCGCGACTGAGCTCTTCCGCTATGCAACACTGGCCAAACTGTTTAGTTCATTTGTGTCTAACTCTGTGACATTCTGTCTATGAAGTTTCACACATTGTCTGACGTAAACTGCATACTAAAATTAACACATTTCAGAATTTCATAGCTTTCTGCACTTCTGTGCAGCGCTTTTGGGAGTCTGGTAGGAAATAAAGTATGTGTTTTATCCTACACGCACACACACACACACACACACACACACAAACACACACACACACACACACACACACACACACACACACACACACAC
>JBBJLS010013526.1:0-15664 GCA_037577275.1 Bryconaethiops microstoma
CGCTGTCTATCAGCCACGAAGCAGCGAAGGAAGCGCTCCAGTTGTTGGTTGGCCCGCTCCGTCTGACCGTTGGACTGGGGATGGTATCCGGAAGATAAGCTGGCCGAGGAGTCGATCAGACGACAGAAGGCTACCCAGAACCTGGACGTGAACTGGGGCCCTCTGTCCGAGACGATGTCCTTGGGGAACCCATGCGGTCGGACTACGTGTTCTAGGATTAGCTCGGCGGTGGTTTTGGCAGAGGGGAGTCCGGTGAGAGCCACCAGGTGGACAGCCTTGGAGAACCGATCCACGATAGTCAAAATGGTGTCCTTCCCCTCAGACTCCGGCAGACCCGTAATAAAGTCCACAGAGATGTGGCTCCATGGTCGACGTGGCGCAATAGGCACAGAGGCCTTCACGATAACACCGTTCCCTCTCCAGGGAGGTGCACCCTATTTGCATGGGTTCTCCGGCTCCCGAGTGAACCTCCGGAGGTGAGGCTGGTAGTATGGGACGGGAGGTGGCTGCAGAGGAGAAGGTGGATTCCATGGTGCGAGTGCGGGGAGCCGGTTTAGGGAGTAGGTGTAGCCGCTTATCTATCCGCAGACTCATCTCAATCAGACCTTCCAGCGTAGATGGCTGCTCTCGCTTAGCTACCTCGGTCTTCATCTGGGAAGATAACCCCTCGTAATATGCAGTACGCAAGGCAGCATCACTCCAGGCGGTCTGGACAGCCAGAGTTCTAAATTCAGCCGTGTAGCGGCTGATGGAACGCTCACCTTGACGGAGATGATACAATTTTGAATCCACTACCACCTCACTCTCCGGGTGATGAAAGGCAGCCCTGAGTTCCCTGGTGAACGACTCGCAGGAGTAAGCAATGGGGCTGTTGGACCTCAGGACTGCAGTAGCCCACTCGGCTGCCTGCCCGGTGAGTAATGATGACAGTAGTGCTATCCGGCTACGATCAGTAGGGTATCAATGGGTCTGGAACTCAAAAATTAAGGAGAGGTTGGTTAGAAAAATATCGCAAGTTTCACTTTTACCTTCCCATTTGTCGGGTAAGGCTATCTTAGGGGTTGAATCAGTTGGAATAGGAGGAGGAGAAGGGGAAGAAGGAGTAGGATCCGCCGGTTGGGAGGTGCGATCAGCGTTGCGATCCCGTATCACCTGTCGCAAGGTGGCGACCTCCGCACAGAGGTTCACCACTTCTTGCTTCAGGTTGACGAGATCCACAGACTGCTGATTCACAACCTCCCAAAACCGGGCGATATCCGCTGGGCCCACAGGAGACACAGACATTCTGTCACGGAGTAGACACAAATGAACCTGCACTCGACTGTAGACGCCCAGGTGTAGCGTGAGGGAAGGGCCCAATCGCGGATACAGACGAGATAGCTGGTAACTGACGCAGTTTGTTATAAGAACGCTCCAGTGAGGAGTAAGGGTTCCCACCAAAGGATCCCGCGTTCTTACACATACACAGAGTAAGGTATATAAGAGTGGTCGAGGACCAAAGTACTTACGGTACCGAAGGTGATCAGGGTGACACAGGTTGAGCATGAAACTCAATGTCTGTGTACAGGCATACCGTTTCTTCCTGTTTATATACCCACGGCGTGTTGTCACTTCCAGTTCCGATTGACGTCACGTGTTCTGGCACGTGTGACACAGACATTCTCAGATATATCAGTCTAGCAATTTTTTGACATGTTTATATTCTCCAAGTTTGAAGAGTGGCAGGGCAACAACAGTGTGGTCACGGGCAATTTCAATTGTGTTCTATCGCCTCGAGTCAACCGATATTCCCCTTTTAATGGAACAAATTCAGATAGAGCATGTGCTTTGGCCAAGACTTGTACAGAACTAGGTCTTGTTGATACTTGGAGAGTACTGCACTCAAAGGACAGGGAATTTACTTTTTTTCTAGTGTTAATAAAACTAGCAGCAGAAAAGACTATTTATTTTCACCTATAAATTCCTTACACAATGTTATTTATCATGGTATTGGTAATATTGTGATATCAGATCATGCCCGTCTTTCTTACTAGTCAAGTCAAGTCATGTTTATTTATAAAGCACTTTAAAAACTACAAAACAACACCTGACCAACGTGCTGGACAAGCAGGGAAATATGACCTGATAGACGAACAGAAAGGACAACATAAAATAAACATGAAACAGGCAGCTAAATAAAACATTCATGCTGTATTGAATGCCAGAGCATAAAAATGGGTTTTAAGGTGAGATTTAAAAACAGCCAACGATGGAGCCAGACATATGTGCAGTGGCAGCTCGTTCCAGAGCTTAAGCGCAATCACTGCAAAGGCCCGATCACCTCTGCTTTCTAGCCTAGAGGGAGGAATGACTAGGCGGAGATGGTCAGCTGACCTAAGAGCCCTGGATGGTGTATGAACTTTTAAAAGACCTGATATGCAAGAAGGTGCCAGACCATGTACAGATTTGAAAACAAATAAAATAATTTTGAAATGAATCCTATAATGGACAGGGAGCCAGTGAAGGGCTGCAAGCATATTTGTAATATTCTCATGCCTTCGCGTTCTAGTTAGAAGGCACAACAGCATGCTTAAATTTTTTTGGCACGATGTCTACAGTTCATAATCTCTAATATGCTGGAACCTGTAGTCTCAATGGTCTGTCTAATGAGAAGAGGCGGAACAGTGTCTGCTGGACCAGATGAAATTTTCATTTGCCCAATATTTTTATTTAAATTAGAGATTGATATTGGCTCAAACTGACTAAAAGTCCCAGTGCAAGTGACAGAGATAGAAGGCTCAAAAGAGGGAGGCGTTAAACGAGCTCTGATGCTGGAAATTTTGGACACAAAGTACTGGAGGAATTTTTCACTATTCACTGAGGAGATGTCTAACTCCACAGGCTGGTGGTTATTGAGAGCAGTGCTGTGGTACTGGAAAGAACACGTGGTTTGTCACAGTTGCATAAAACAATATCAGAAAAACATTTTTTCTGATTTAGCAGCTTTTTTATATTTGACCCAGGTTTCTTTTAAAATGTCAAAAGATACATGTAACTTATCTCTTTTCCTCCTGCATTCTGCCCTCCTACACTCTCGTCTGATTGAGCGAAAAGTGTCAGTCAACCATGGCTCTTTTTTGGTTTTACGGTCCAGTGTTTTAAAAGGTGCAACACTGTCCCGGGTATTATGGCAGGTAGAATAAAAAGATGAGGTCATTTTGTTCATTTGTTCAGTATCAAGACAAACAGGAGTTTGAACCTCAGCGGCACTCTTAAATACAACAAAGAAACGAGTAGCAGTGGTAGGGTTAATAATATGGCACCGGTGCGCAGAAGCACAAGCTTTAGTGTCATGAGCATGGAAAGGGATTTCAAATAATACAGGCATATGGTCAGAAAAGACAACGTCATGAACCTTTAGGTTTTGCACAGGTAGCCCAAAAGATAGCACCAGGTCTAACGTGTGCCCCAGTATGTGAGTGAAGCCAGTCAAAGACTGAACAAGATTAAAAGAATCAATAAGATTGAAAAAGTCTTTTGACAGAGGTTTGGAGGGGCAGCAAACGTGAATGTTAAAATATCCAACAATTAAAACACGATCATATTTGGCCATGATCCCAGAGAGAAAGTGAGAAAAGTCCTGAATAAAATCCTTATATTTCGGGGGACGGTATATCACAGCACATAAGACTGGTTGCAGGGGGTCCAACTCGAACACATTCAGTTCAAAGCTGGAGCATTGGGCCTCCAACACTTGCCTGCACTTAAAACAGTTTTTAAAAACAGATTGTAAACCACTACCTCGTCCAGTTGTCCTCGGTGAGTTTAAGTATGTGCAATTAAGTGGTAAAAGTTCTGCGAAGGGGCTCAGCTCACCAGCATTCAGCCAGGTTTCTGTAAGGCACAAAAGATCCAGCTTGTGCGTTTTGAAGAAGTCATTCATGATAAATGTCCTATTCCCAAGCGATCGTGCATTCAATAGTGCAATCCTGATAGAAGCCGGTTCAATTTTCTTCTGGGGTGCCCGACCTATTAGCCAGAGATTACTCAGGTTCACCCCTCCTCTGTGGAAGCGAGGTGAGCGAAATCAACCAAGTTGAGCCTCAACCAAGTGTACGCAGGTTCCAGGGAGCGCCAGGACACAAAACGGCTGCGATCAGATGGACAAACCGATGCCAGAGTCTGATGTCTTAATCCCGGAGTAAGTGACAGATGGAGCTTCATCTTCACCAGCAGACCACTGCGCTTACCACAGCGTTTGCTCCTCTGGTTTGGCCATGGGACAGGAGTGCGGACTGTACAAGCAGGTATATCCGATAGAAGTAGAGGGGGAGGAATGTTCTTCCCACCAAAACCACGATACGCCAGATTTTCATAAGACAAGCGAATGCTGAGGAGCGACTGTCGATCATAGACCCATCGACAGTTAACTATGCTGGTAACAAATGTCAGGACAAGGACAAACACACACATTGACACCAGGGTTGACAGCAGTGGATGGCAGGCCACACGCATCACGTCACGTCACCAAGTAACAAGAGCACAAACACCAGCTGACCAGTTACTATGGGTGTGAGTAATATGATGCAGCATTCTGCATCTTGGAGATTTAGTTCAACAGTTCAACTTATTTCTCATTGGCAACAAGACTCCTGGTGTGTCCCCTAATTTGCTATGGGACACCTCTAATGCATATATAAGAGGTCTAACTATTTCATATGTGTCTAATCAGAAGAGGAAACAGGAGTTAGAACTGCAGACCCTGCAGACTAGATACAATATGTCCCTTTCTGATTACCTACTCGGCGAGTGTAAACGAGTTCAAGCATCTTTAGCAGCCATTCTAACAAGAAAGGCTGAAAACTCTGTTTTCTTTGCAAAACAGAGGATGTACGAATTTGCTAATAAGCCCAATAAATATTTAGCTAATTTACTTCGCTGTCGTTCTCACACTCAGTCTATCTCCTCAGTCAAAGATGAAAAGGGGAACAATCTTTACCTTGGTAAGGATATAAATAAAATGTTCAGAAAGTTTTTGAGCAGCTATATGTTTCACAATTCACCGAGATCTCAGCTGATGCTATGAATAAATTCCTTTCAAGTGTAAATTTGCCTGAGGCTTCAGAGGAGCAGAGAGCAGCTCTTAACAAACCAGTGGAGCTGGGTGAAATCCAGAACTGTGTAATGGGCCTTTCTAATGGTAAAGCAGGGCCAGATGGTTTTACTGCTGAGTATTATAAGAAATTCAGAGATATATTGGTAAAACCTATGCTTGATATGCTGTAATTTTCTTTTAATTGTGGCAACCTCCCTGACTCCATGATAGAAGCTAATATCTCCTTGATTTTAAAGAAGGTCAAACCACCAGACGAATGTGCATCTTACCGTCCCATTTCTCTGCTCAATGTCAACTATAAAATTTTAGCTAAAATCCTGGCCATATGACTCGAGTCTGTACTCCCAACTCTTGTTAATGTTGACCAAACAGGCTTTGTTAAAGGGAGATCCTCAGCCCACAATATTAGGAGGTTGCTTAATATTATCCAGCATACTACTCGATCACAGAATGGATATCTGGTTGTATCTTTAGATGCTGAAAAAACATTTGACCATGTTGAGTTTCTGTACCTATTCTCGGTAGTATATAAATTTAATCTAGGGACAGACTTTGTTAAGTGGGCCGGGATTCTCTACTGCTTACCAAGTGCCTGTGTGGTATCAGATCCTCTAGGTTTAGGCTTTTTAGCAGAACTAGACAAGGATGCACTGCTGTTTTCACTGGCCATTGAGCCCTTGGCGACAGCAGTTAGAGAAGATTAGACTATTGCTGGAATTAGAATGGGCCAAAGAGACCGTAAGATTTTTTTGTATGCTGATGACATTCTTGTATATTTAGACTCTCCAAGCACTTCCATTCCCAAACTTGTACACTTAATCAATGATTTTGGAGTGTTTCCAGGTTATAAAATTAATGTTGTAAAGTCTGAAGCAATGGTTTTAGAAAACCCTCAAGGTCTTAACCCCTCAATCTCGCAACCCTTCGGGTGGTCGCCTAGGGGGTTTTACATACTTGGGAATAAAAATTCCCCCAAAATTAGATAACTTATATAAATTGAACTTTGATCCACTTATTTACTTGATAAGGAATGACCATAATAGATGGTGTAGCTTACCATTATCATTGCTAGGCCGTATTCATTTTATCAGAATTAACATACTTCCTCGCTTGCTATATCAGTTTAAAATGGTACCATTTTGTTACGCTGTAAAGCTCTTATTCAGCTATGTAGCACTATTATTTCATTTATATGGAAAGGGAAAAAAGCCAGGCTAAGATATAGTTATCTGTCACTAGCCACACAAGGTTGGTGGTTTGGCTGCCCCTTCCTTCAGATTATACCAGTTTGCTGCTCATCTTAGAATTTTGGAATGGTTTTTGGATGATCCACACTCTACCTGGCTTAGCTCCAAAGCCGCAACCCTTGGATCAATTCCTCTTCGTAATCTCTTATTTGTTTCCACTAAAAATGTATCGGTATTGATTATGGATAATGTAATACTCCAAAGCATGGTTGCTCTTTGCAGGCAAGTACGTAAAACTGAAGGCCGCAATAACATATTTGCTTATCACCTTATCATCTTATCATCTTATCACGTTGACACCACTGCATAAACAACCCAGACTTTCCCTCAGGGCTAAATGGCCGCTTGTCTTTATGGAAGGAAAAAGGTGTTTGTGTAGTGGGAGATAAATTGATGACATTAGATCAAGTTACTCAAAAATTGTATATACATAAGAAGCATTTTTGACATACTATCAGATTCATAGCTTTGTGTCTAAAAAAAAAAAAAAAAAAATTCTCTGGTAACCTCAAACTATCCCCTGTTGAAAAATTGCTGACTTATCTCACCTCATCTAAGTCTGCATGCAGAAGGTTCTACTCTTGCTAGCCATAATTTAGAGAATGCAGATAAAGTAGACTTTATGGGAAGCAGATATTGGTGAGAGAATTCAGGTGACTGACTGGAAGAAGGCATGGGAGATACCCTCTTATTTATCTTGTAATTCAGCTTTGTAGATTCTTAAATTGTTCACACATAACACGAGTACTAAGACATAAAATAAATCCCAACATATCAGAGCTATGCAACAAATGTAAAAACTCTGAAGGATCCCGTATACACTGCTTTTGGAGTTGTGTAAAGATTCAGTCATTTTGGTCAAATGTCCTTTTGGAACTTTCAAAAATATTTGGTTGTTTATTGCAATTAGGACCCAGAATTTGCTTATTGGGAATTGAGGAGGAGCTACCACCCAAGTTTAAGGAGACTTCTCTCCTACAAATCCTATTGCACTGTGCTCGTAAATGCATTCTATTGCTATGGGTGTCTGATAAAAGCCCGTCAGTGGCACAGTGGATCGAGATAACAACAGGACTGATTCCTAATGAAGCCTTCTTCTCTGCTATAAGGGACAAATGATATAAGTTCTTTAAACTGTGGGACCTTTTTCTTAAATATCTCGGATTAGATAAAACACACAAATTGTCATCGTTCTTGATGGGTTTGGCCTGGAAATCTTAGGGAGATTTTAGAATTTTAGGACCTTAACCGTCCTAAAAATTTGGGCTATTGTTATTGTCTTTGTGCTTGTGTTGTTAAATGTTAATTTTTAATTTGATATATTTATTTATATATTATTTTTTTTATATCTGTGTGATTGTTTTTTTTGGTTTTGGATATGTCTGTGTATCTTTGTAAATTGTTTACCTTGCTGTTGCCACAAAATGCAATAAAAAAATTGTCCAAATTTACATATTCAAGGAAAACAAAAGTGCTAGTTATCACAATTATTCTCTAATGAATATAAAGAAGCATGCAAATATTATGTCCTTTGGCCATTGGCCATCTTTCAAAGTTATGAAAATCTGGCATTACTGTTGTTCAAAGAAAATATTCTTGTTTTTCTTACTACAATATTCTTGTAGTCCTCCACTAATGACTTTTGCCCACCTTTAAAATGTCCTCTGAGATTTGAGTTTGTACCTGGGAAAATTAATATTCACCAACATTACCAAGTTCACCCTCTCCCCCAGCATCCTCACCAATCATCCAGCCGAAACATTCCACTAACTTAGAAACTCTCCGTAATATTGTGTTTCATTCCATAATTAATGATAGTAGATGTGCAATGACTTCCGTTTCTGCCGATTTTACCCTGAACTAAAAAGCAATCGCAGATTTAAGTTTCTGAGAGGTTTAAAGATTATGTGCGAGTGGCTGATGACATGCAAAAATATTCTGGTTGGAACCCTACCTGCCGGTTGGAGAAGATCAATGGCCACCTGGGGGCATTAGTCAGATGATGGATCTCTGTATGTAGACTGTAAGGAGTATCTTCAACCTCTTCTTTCTTGTCTTCTTGTCACTTGTTCAGTCTAGGACATCTAGGACATGTAAATCTCCTGAAGGAGAGATTCTTGCAGGATCTCTTGCAGGTATTTTTATTTTTTTTATCTCCTCCCCTGAGATTTCTGCTTTGACAAATCTTCACTCCACTGGCTGTCTCTTCTTTTTCTTCATCTTCTTCTCATTAGAGCATGAGAATGTTTTGCTTCACGTCCTCTGTGTCCTAACATTTGTTACTCTATACAGGCAACTGCTTGAAGGAAAATCAATGCTGTTTATCCATATAATCATATTAAAAATACATTATGCAAATGCAATGCACAAATACATGATGGCAGACAAGTAAATGTAGCCTTCTGCGCAACAACAACCTTTGCTTATTTTTATGCAGCGTTTAAGTCATGTCAGGACCATAAATGTGGGGTTTCAGAGATTACATCACATTGCAAAAACAACATTCACAAAACCTAGAGTAAATAACTGGGCAAATACAGCTGCCAATGGGGTTTGCAAAATGTAGCTAGTATACTAATATAAACAGTATTGTTTTCAAGTCATTATATATGTCTTAAAACTTGTAAGAAAATACTCAAAATGTTATACTTCAAACTGAGCCTCAGATTACTACAAATACATAATGCATGAATCTACATTTTTGGTATGTTTCTGTGACCTACATTCCTAACAATAGGTAGCAAAATGGGTTCCGTGAAGTGATGCCTTAGAATAAGCATTTCTTATTTTCTAGAGAACATTTCACTGGATAGCTCTTCAAAATTTGAATTTTCTGAAATGTTGTCAATGCTTTCATCTGATTTAACTCTTTTACTCTAGTGGAAGATTTTATTACCCATACTGACAATCCTATTAATAGCAGTATTTCACACCTTTGAAGTCCCTAAGCACTTATATCCATGGTAATATACTGGACTTGGTTATCAGTAAAGACCTCAGTACTATTTTTCTGAATGTTTTAGATGTGAATCTATCTGATCCTCACTGTGGTTTTTTTTATTCATTATCTTCTCCATGCATCCGAATTAGCCCTAGAACTGTCAAAAATGGTATATTACTGAAAAAAAACAGCGCTGTCTTAATAGAAGCTATATCTATGTCTTAATCATTTTAACACTAAAAAGCTAAGGGTCCTTAATATTATTGCACCCAACAAAGTGGTAAGCAGAAATCACCATGGAGAACTTTTAGTGCCCACATTTAAAGTAAAACTATAAAGTCAGCATTAATAACATGGCTAAAAGTTACAGATTTTATGTCAAAACAAGACTTATATTTCCTGCACGTCATTTCAATTCCCGGTCATTGCACTGGCTCCCAGTTCAGTACATTATTGATTTCAAAGCTTTACTCATTGTTTACAAGTCACTCAATATTTTGAGAGCTAAATGCATCTCTGATATATTTGAGATATATATTTCTGTTGGGTCTCTTAGATCTGCAGAAGCTGCTCAGCTAGTGGTGAAAAGAGCTGAAAATAAATCTGGTGAAATGGTGTTTAATCCCCATGCCGCCTGCTGCTGTAACCAACTGCCCATCAATATCAGATCTACGTGAACTGTAGCTTTAAAAAGCTGCTAAAACTGTGCTATTCTCCTTTGCTTTTTTTTCTTTTTTTAAGTGTGCACACCTTTTCCTTTCTACTAATTGTATATTTCCTGATTTATCAATATTTACATTCAATTCCTGAAAAGCACGTTGATTAAACTTTGTATAAGATTATGGGCTATAGAAATAAACTTGACTTGACTTGAGCTGACTTGAAAAACATTTTTATAGACAAATACAGATTTAAAGAACTTTTTAATTAAATTTTAAGAAACTGATACATAATCTGAAGGTAATCTGTGATAAATTGAAGCCTTTTTCTAGAGTCGTGCATCCAAACCTTAAAACCATTTTTATTTTTAAGAGTATAATTAGAAATCCCAATGCAAAATAAAATACCCATGTAGGTAAATACTAAACTAAACTTTGAACAACATGCTGTAAGGATAGATGCACAGATGTGGACACGAGAAACACAGATGAGCTGCAAGGATGTGTGTCTCAAATGGCTGTCTACCTCCTACAAAGTGCACCCTGTAGGACACTTTGCATGTGCACCCAGATAGTGTGAAATATGCCTAAAAAAGTCATATTGCCTTTTCAGCCATGTGTTCAGAATTCTATATTGGACAAATTGTGCACTCCATTGGTGTAGAAACTATAAGAGATTCCTCATCTCAAAAGGACTTCCTGGAAAAATAAAGGTTAAAAATAAAAATGTTACAATCGTTGTTGCACACTGTAGAAGAAGTAAGGAGTCATTTCAGATTCAAAATGCATCCATGTATTATTAACAGCTTAGTTGTTGATAAAAGGGAAAAAGACAGACTGGTATTGGTATCAACAGATATTTAAAGTTGCGGCATCATTTTTGTTATCTGACATGAAAAAGTGTTAAAACCAACTATTTCGTTCATGGTATCAAGGATCTCATTAGAATGAAAGTTTCCTCAGATACTCCAAAATATTGTGGAAAGCCTTCCAAGATGAGTGGAAGCTGTTATAGCTACAAAGGGGGACCAGCTCCATATTAAAGTCTATGGATTTTAATGCAATGTCATTGAATGTCATTGGTGTAGCAATGACATTCAATAAGTGTCCCAATACTTTTGTCCATATAATGTATGTTATTGTTAAGTCCATATCACTGCTATCACACAGAACAATTCTTTCAAATATACTAAGCTTTACTTTAACTTAATCCAATGTTTCAAAATTGTTTTTATACAAATCTGTGAGATACTGAATGTTTCCCCAAATACCTCAAAAATTCTGACCGAAACATTGTCACCAAAATAAACCAAACGACAAAGCACACATAAACAGAACACAAGAAAAGCTTCAGTATGTGTCAGTTTAAAAAGTTAGGCACCAACTTTCCACATGAATTCTAACAGTGCCAGTCATCTTCTAGAAGTGGTTTTAAATGAAACTGCATGTACTATTTTACTTAATAAACTACTACTACTAACAAAAGCCTCAGGTTCAAAGATGTTGGATGCCATTAACACATATTCCAGATGTGATTTTTGTAAAATTATTTTTATTGTACTTATGATAGAAGATCTCACTGAATGCAAGGTGTAAATGACAAATTTTGATTGGAAATATGCTCACTTAATGTTGGTCAAAAGCATAAATCAATGTAGATCACTAAAAATCAATTGCATTGATTTTGCTCTTTTCAATACTTTTTTTTCAATACATTGATTCAATACTGGAAAATTAACTATGATCCAGTGCTGATTCTGCAGTACTTGCTGATAGCTGTTGTTCTAATTTTAGTATGGATTTTGGTTTAAAGATAAAAGAAAGTGTACTCTATGATTGTTAAGTGTTGGAACAAATCGTCATTTGCTCCTATATATGACAACTCTTACATTACAGTGGATCACCGGCAGCATATGTCAAAGCACCAATGAAATCTGATTTAGAAAGTACAATGCTATTATAATAAAAGTTATTTAATGCTGTTTGTGCAGAAAACAATGAGTGATTTTTGTAGATAAGCATATGGACTCCCACAATGCTGACTGGGATGTCACAACATTTTTATGCTTGACTTTACCAAGCCGAAGCAAGCACATCAACACAAACAGAGCAGGGTCACTCAGTGATGGTAGCCAATTTCCAGCACTCGTAATGCATTTGCAAGGAAGGTTTGATCTTGAGTCAGCTGACTGACTTCATTAGGCAGAGGGTAAGGTAAGGTAATCCGTGTGAAATGAACTGATTTCTGTATTGCCTAGAAAAAAATAAATCCAAAGATATTGAACTGAAAACATCCATGTGAATTAACTCAGAACATAGGTACAGCAGCCAGAAGAGATTTTGTAAAAATAAGACAAAAGGAAGGAAGAGAACTAAAAACTAGGCTATGGCAAGGGATATTTTGGATTGAAGGCCTATTTAGTTGAACTGTTTAGTTGAACTGATTACTGGATCATAAAAGTCTGTAAAACTCTTTTTTCTAAAAACGTAGGGACACTGTAAAATGGAAATAAAAATAGAATGCCATGATTTGCAAATCATGCAAACCCATATTTACTTGAAAATAAAACAAATATCAAACGTATCAAATGTTGAAACTGAAGTAAAATAAGACTGGAAAAGTTGTCTACAGGCACCTGGTGGAACATCTCCCTACTAATTACATTCACTGGCAACAGGTCAGTGACATGATTGGGCATTTAAAGAGAAGCAGAGTCTCGCAGAAGTAAAAAGATGGGGAGGGCTTCACCATGAAAAACTGCATGAGCAAATAATTCTCAAGAAAACAATTTAAGAAGATCTTCTGGGTCATCAGTTGATGCTGCGATAAAAAACAAACACGAGTATGCAGTGGAAATCACTCTATAGACTCAGGAACACTCAGAGAAATGAGACATAATCCAAAGACTGTCCTCTTTTCTGGGCCCAGCGAGTTTTAGATGAACTAAGTGGAAAATTTTCCTGCGGTCTGACAAATCAAAATTTTTAATTCATATTCATTGCATCCTCCAGGCTAAAGAGGGGAGGGACCGTCCAGCGTGTTATCAGCACATGCCCACCGTGGTGCTATAGGGGTGCATATGCCATGGGTACCTTGCACATCTAGAAATAGACTATTAAAGCTTAAATGATAAAAACATTTTTAGAACAACATATACTACCATCTGGAAAACTTGCCCATCCCAACCTGTTTGAAACAGGCTGCTGAGAGCAAATTCAAAATAAGCATATATCTAAAAAATATTGGATGTTATTTAGTGGTTGTTAAAAAACATGCTTTTGGATTATAGCAGATTTGTAGGCAGAATTACTCCAAATTTCCATTTAGTGAACTCTGAAAGTTCTGTTGCACCAGGCCAACATGACCTTCTCTGGACCCTTTTCCTCTCAGTTCCTTTCTATACCAGCATGCCCCAGACTTCACCTGCCACAGCAACACTGGCTGGAAAATTTTTGGACCTTAAAGGACAGAAGGGCTTACTTTTCTTGTCTGGTTCTTAAAGCAGTATTGTTTTTGCAATCGATGTATACCTGCTGCTTCACTTTTGTTTTTGTTTTGTATTGTTTTCTATTGTTTATGTTGTTTCTGAAACTGCATAGGTTGGCAGTTTGAGCAAAGCGGCACTGCAGCTTCAAGGCTTCCTCGAGTGGCTGCTTGAGCAATGCTAATCCTCAACGATGAGGGTTAAAGGGGCAACCTGTCAGAGCAACATTACACCATGGCTATGAAGTTTCCAGGGCCGGCTGTCAGAGTTCCACTACACTGCAAGTAAGAGGCATCGCTTGCTGACTGTAAGAGTGATGCTGCACCAGTGCTACAAGGCTTCTTGGGCCTGCAACTTGAGTGACGCTACACCATAGCCATAAGGCTTCCTAGGCCAGCTGTTAGAGTGACACAGTGCTGCAGCTACAAGGTCTCCTTGGCCAGCTTTCAAAGCAATGATACACTGCAGTTATGAGGCTTAGAGGCTGAACGCTTGAGTGATGTTGAATGACTGCTACAAGGACTCAGAAGCATAGAGTTACCTTCTCTTGCAGCTAATGACTCTTTCCAGGCTAGCTAAGTGACTACACCATGGTCACCATGGAGCTTTCACCTATTCTAGCTAGGGAACCATATGCGTGTGCATGTGTTTTGTGGGTAGTTTATCATCATTGGGTTTCAGAAAGACATAAATTAAGCATTTAAAGACATCAATGTCTTTATCTGAGATCCTGGTACCCCCTCTCCATTGGAGCATGTTGTTTTCAGATTTCGTCATTGTCTCAGTCTGTTGTTTTTCCTATCTGTGAACCTCAGACATGTTATCTTTTCTTATCTGTGAACATTAGTTTTCCATGTCCCTTGTCCTCTTTGTCCTGTTTATTCTTCCCTCCATAATGGCTAAAAATCTGGGACCAACTTAGCAATGACAAATCACTACCACACTTCCTCACTTCATTCCAACTTTTTATTTCTTCATTTCAACCCCCTTCCTCTTCTTTGAACCCATCTCACTCTCTTACTGTCCCCTTCTCTTCCTTTTCATCCTAAGTAATTCGTTGTCATCTCATTCCATTTGTGGTCTTTATTCTCTGCTGGATAGAAACTCATTGTATTCACTTTTTTTTGTCAAACCTCACCATCTTCACAATGTCTACAGCTGAGCATCTTGCAAATGTCTGCTTTTTCTGCCTAACTCTGGTACATTCTGTCCTGCACTATTTTTAACCTCACTATCTTTCTTTTCTCACCTGCTCTCCACTTAGTGTCTAAACCATCAATGTAGTCACATTAACATTCCATCAAACATGCACTTAACTGTTTAATGTGTCAAAGACACTGCTGTCTTAGAGTTTGATCTCCTTGATCACTACAGCTTGCTTGATATTTTAATAACACCCTTGTGGCCATTCCAGATTTTCACTCTGCTACACCACTCCTGATCTTGATTTTTTTATCAGTGTGCTGACAACCTTATGCATGCTAACAATATCTGCATGTACAGTCTTTCTGTTAACTTCTTACATCCATCTGGCCATTCTTATCAACTTTGCCCATGAGAATAGTTCAAGATTTTCAACATCCTGATCAAAATACCTGAATAAATACCATTGTCATTTTCTTTTTCCCCTCTTACCAATAGAGTCTCCTCACTTTTCGCCTCATTAGCATGCCTCCCTCTTTGGTGATACCAAAATAAAACTCAACCACATCTCTATCAATTTATGCATCATACTCTCACATCTCTTTTGCTTGGCCCACTTCTACTTAAACAGCTCTGTCACACTTTCTCCATCCCTCACCATCATTCAGTTTAGCACATTATGCCATTTTCCATGATGACCCTTTCCTCATGCCTTCAAACATGCTAATTGGATGTAATGTCATCCCTCAGAATACGCAACTCTTTATAGATGCTATCCAATTACTGTGTTCTCTAGAGGTCACTGGTTTGCCACTTTTTGAACCACTGAATTCAATTATCTGCCTCTTGAACTCATTACATCCTCTACATCCACTACTGTTCTTTATGATGAGTTGTTATAGCTTCCCACCTCCTACCTGTTCACCATGACTCCTATATTCCACTCTTGGATCTTCAGCGAGGAGATTACAGTCAAAGCAGAAACTGTCCACAAATGCAGCCCAGAGTTCTTCCTAAATTTTATTATTATTATTATTATTATTATTATTATTATTATTATTATTATTGTTGTTGTTGTTGTTGTTGTTGTTGTT
>JBBJLS010013535.1:0-15664 GCA_037577275.1 Bryconaethiops microstoma
ACCAAATACTTATTTTCCACCATAATTTGCAAATAAATTCTTTAAAAATCAGACAATGTGATTTTCTGAATTTTTTTCTTATTTTGTCTGTCATAGTTGAGGTATACCTATGATGAAAATTAAGTGGGAGAACTTGCACCATCACTGTCCTCTAGCTGCGTTCTGGGCAACAAATTCCTGGGGACTCAAGTGCCGTGATTAAGATGATACCAAGTAGTATTATTTTCTATTTCTATTGCTGTGGGTTTCACTCTTGCCACCTTGTGCGGTCCACTTCGTCTAGGCTCATTACACTTCCTCCTAAACACGCTTATGTATATCTGGTCCCCTGGCCTTATTGGATTCACTGGCTCCTCCTTTGGTTCTGGAACTTGCTTCTGCTCCTGTTGATAGATAGCTTTATGTATTGCAGTTAGTTGTTTCACATATGCCCTCAATTCTGATTCCACTGTTCCAAAAGAGGTCCCTCGTAAGGTTTTCTCAAATGTGGTGCAGGCATACATCTCCCTGTAAGCATCTGATGAGGCGTCAAATGGGTAATTCTATTAACTTGCATGCGATAATGTATTAATGCTAAAGGTAATGCATCCATCCAGTTTAACTTAGTTTCCACACAAATTGTATTCACTTTTGCCTTTAAAGTCCCATTAACTCTTTCTACCATTCCTTGAGATTGAGGATGATAAACACTACCCAGTCGCTGTATAATTCTAAACTGCTGCAATACTTTCTTCACTGTTTGCTGCACAAAAGCTGATCCATTATCAGAACTCATTTCTGATGGAATTCCAAATCTTGGAATGACTTCTCTTGTCAAAAATTTTATTACTGTTCTGTAGACTTTATCTTTGAAGGGAGTCGCTTCTTCCCATCTACTAAACCTGTCAATAACCACAAGCATATACCTGTATCCTCTTACTCATTTAATCATGTCCACATAATCAATTACCAAATGCTTGAATGGTCCAGTGGGCACTGGTATATGTCCTAGAGGAGTGGACATTCCCTTTCTTATATTATGCTGGTCACATACATCACATCCACTTAACAATTCATCAACTGTTGCCTGTAAATTTGGAGACCAAAACCCTTGTTCCTTTATTTTTCTTACTACTTCACCTCTTGAACTATGATCCAAACCCTGTGCATTAGTAGTTAGTATTGTTAGTGATGTAGGTGGCACAATTAATAACCCATCATGATTTCTCCATATTCCATTACTATCCTGTTTTGCTCCTCTTCAATTCCACTTAGATTTTTCATATATTGTGGCCTGTTCCTGTATGTCCACCAAGTCATTTATTGTAATCACAGGTTCTATGGTTACCATTGGAGCCATTACTGGTACTTCACATTTTGAGGCTTTTCTAGCCTCCTCATGAAAAAAATTATTTCCCTTGATTACATAGTTATTCCCTTTCTTATGTGCTTAGCATTTGACTATTGCTAACTGCTTTGGCATCATCATAGAACTCATTAAATCTATTATTTGCTCTACATGCTGTATAGGAGTACCATCAGTCTTTTTAAACCCCCTCTGTTTCCATATTGCTCCAGATAAGTGAACCACCCCATGAGCATACGATGAATCATTAAAGATATTAACACATTTTCCCTTTGCTAATTTACAAGCTTCTGTTAATGCTATAAGTTCTGTTAGTTGACCAGAACAAGGTTGAGGACAATGCTCAGCTTTTTCTACTTCAATGTTGTTACCATCAACCTTTCTAACTATTGCATAACCTGCATGATTTAGCAAATGATCCTTGAAACAAGAGCCATCAACAAAATAAGTCAAATCTGCTTCCACAATTGGCGCAGATTCTAAATAAGACCTTAACTTCGAAGAAGTCAAAGCCATGCAATCATGAGGTTTTCCTTCAAACTGAAATGGCAATAGTTCTGCTGGATTAACTGTTATGGAACTCTTAAGAGTCACATCAGGATATGTACGCAAGAATGTATATTGTAAACTCCTTGCTGGCGCCAATACGAATCTGCTATTCTCAATTAACTCTATAATCTTATGATTAGAGTAAATAACTACTGGATACCCCATAGTTAACACAGATGCTTTCTCATACCCATAATGCACAGCTGCCAAACCATGATAACATGGAGGCCAACCCTGGGCCACGCCATCTAATTTAGTGCTATAATACTCTATGGGTTGCTTTTCCCTTCCACTGCATGTTTCCTGCATTAACACTACCAATACATACTTGTCACAACGGTTAGCAACATACAAATGAAAGAACTTCTCATAATTTGGCATTGCCAAAACTGGTGCTGTTTGCATTTCTCGTATTAAAGTTTCCAATGCTATGTATGCATCAGTTGTCCAATTCAATTCTGCATTTAAAACACTTGTTCCTGCGTCTGTCATTAAAGCTTTTAAAGGTGCAGTTTTTAGTGCATAATCTTCAATCCATTCTGCACTAAAACCTGTCATGCCCAAAAAGGACATCATCTGTTCTACTGTTATTGGCTGTGGTACTTTACTAATCCCTTCCAACTTGGAGGGTTCAACTGCTTTAGTTCTATGTGCTATTAGCCTCCCCAGATATTCTACCTGTGGTTGACAGTACTGTAATTTTATATGTGAAACTTTATGTCCCCCCTCAACTAGTTTCTCAATAACTTTAATAGAGTCCTCATGACATTGTTCTGCTGTTGGGGAACATATGATTAAATCATCAACATATTGTAATATGTTACTGTTCAGATCTAACTCCTCTAGGTCTTGTCTCAGAACCTGATTAAATATGTGTGGAGAATGTTTAAACCCTTGAAGAAGCCTTGTATAGCTATATTGTTTCCCTCTATATTCAAAGCCAAACAAATATCTTGATTTCTCAGCTATGGGGATGCTGAAAAATGCAGAGCACAAATCTATTAGTGTAAAATATTTAGCTTCTATTCATCAGTAATGTATGTGGATTTGGAACTTCTGCTTTCCAGTCTTCCACTGCCTCATTAACTGCCCTTAAGTCATGTACCAATTGCCACTTATCAGCCTTTTGTACTGGAAGTATAGGAGTATTACATGGACTTCTTATCTCAAATAATACACCTGCTTTTACAAGTCTTTCTTTTTTTTGTATTCCTTGTTCTGCTTCTGGCTTTAAAGGATATAGTGCTCTCTTAGGTAAGTGTACTCCAGATTTTAATTTAATTAATTTTACCAGCAGATTTTACCAGACCTACATCAGTTTCATGACATTTACCAGCTTTTACCAGCTCTACATTCATTTGTTTCCACAGGTCTTTCTCTTTAGTTTCTGAAATAGTGACTTCTTGTGGAACAGCTGACATTTCTATTTTACACAAGATTTTTACCATTAATTTATCTTCAGAAAGGAATATTAGGGGATTCTGTGTTTTTCCCACTTAATGTCCTCCCCTTCTAGTTCAAGTTCAAGTTTATTTATATAGCACAATATCATACACAGAAAGTCATTCAATGTACTTTACAGCAATGGAAATTAAACCATTGACCACACATTTTTTTTTATTTATATCTATCATTTACCAATAGTGTCACATTAGGATTAGCCTTATGTACTTTAAACCATTTTTTAATGAATTTATTATTCTCTATTTGTAATGCTGCTCCTTACTCTCCTATCACTATACTGCTTGCTGTTAAGCTAACTTTTAGTTTCTTTAATCCACTGTCTCTCTAATTTCTTATCTTGCTTACTATCATATATTATTGTAAAATGGTATCCTAATCTAGACTTCCTTGCTCTAGGACCTTTCACTAAAATAAACTTGCTCCATTGATTAATTGATTCCTGAACTGGCCTCTCTATATCTCCCAACCAGTACACACTTGCTTGCTTCTCCTGTATTACTTGCATACTGCATACTTACCAAAATTTTATCAATATAAATACCATCTGGAGTACAATAGATTTTAGCTCCCAACCTTCATAAAGCATCTCTCCCCAATAAATTTACTGGAGTCTGTTCTGATACTAAAACAGGCATATTAATTGTTGAATCCTGCACTGTTAAAAGAACTGGAGCTGTCACTGGTATTAGCTGCACTTGTCCCGAGAATTCTATTGTCTTAATGAATTTTCCTGACATGGGGAGATTAATGACATAATTTGAATTTAGACATGTATAACATGCTCCACTATCTATTAACATAGGTATTTCTGTATTATTTACCTGAACCTGTAGGCAAGGTTCCTCATCAGCTTTTCTATTTGTTAATAAAAGCTGCTACTCCCCCATAGAATTCCCTGGGCACCACTAATAATCATTTTGTCGACCCCAATAATTTATTGGGCCTGAATTTTGATTACCTCTCAATCATGGCAGCTCTGAATTGAAATTTGGTCGTGGCATTCTTTGACCCATTCTCTGAGGAGATTGCCAGAGTAGTCTTCCCCGCATTCCAGATCCCATCCATGGTTTAACTGAGCAGTCTCTTTGGAAATGTCCTACTTGTTCACAGCCCCAACATGTTCCTGGAAACCCTCGGGCTTGCTGTTGCTGTCTGTCTCTAGTCGCCTGTCCTCTCCATCCTCCTCTACCAGTAACAGGTGCATACACATTTATAACTGGAATGAGGGATGCCAGAGGTTGCGGTGGCTGTTGAACTCCTGTCACTTGTTCACCAGTGGGTGGCGCAGGGTTCACAGTCACTGACTTCTGAGACACTGGCTCTGGGTTTGCTATTGTAGCTTGAAGCATTTCTTTTTTCTTACTCTTTCCAGTAGTTGCAGCTGTACCACTTTCAGGATGACCTCTCTCTCTTGATCTTTATCCTTCTGCTCGGCTTGTCTGTGCTTGTCCACTGCATGCCCCACATGAGCTATGAACCCAAAAGTCTTTTCAGCCAAGCCCACCACATCCTCCAGCTTTGCCTTTACTTTTTCCAGAAGTCCATCTAGAACCATTGTGTGAAAAACCACTTTCATCAAGTCATCTTGATCAGAATCTCGCCCTGCTTTCGCTCTTCACTTTTTTTCAGCAGAGGGGTTTTCAGTCTCTCCCATTGGGTCTCCCTTCAAAGCTTTCAAGTCCAGTTTTCACGGGTATGCTGCTCTCATAGTGTCCCAGGCCAGCTTGTGTCATCACATCCTCCATCGCTCTCTGCCCAATGACTCTGGCTAGCAGGGCTTTCACATCTCCTAAAGCTATGAGACGTCCTCAAAGTCTGTTGTCCATCTCTGAGCCCCTTTATGAAGGCCAAGCCCCTCTAGATCCTGGGTCTGCCACTGTATATAATTTGCCTCTCTCCCCTTTATTAATATTGGTGCCTGTACTGATGGATATGTTTTCCCTGATCTTAATACTTTCACTTCATCTAGACCATCTTCCTCATAATCTAATAATCCTCTCTCCTCTCCTAGTCCCTGAATTTTCCTCTCTCCATGGACTGTATAAAGTATCACCTACTTTGCCAACTGTCTGACTAAGTCTCTGAATAGTATCATTAAGCCCTTGTGCTATTCCAGCCTCAACCGCACTCCACTCAACTTTCTTTCCTGTACCAATTCCCCTTACCTCACTACCCCTTTCACATACATGCTTCTGCTCTTCTTTCATCTGCCTTCTCTTTCTCCTTTCTATTTTATCTATCTTATATTTACAATAACAATATATTTCTTTCTCATTCAAACTTTCATCACTGTCCTCACACCTTGACTGTTCTGTATTATCTCTCTTACCACTCATTAATCTCATCTCTGCCTTTCCCTGTTCTCTATCTACACTTTCTCTAACTATACCTTTTTCTTTCTGCCTGAGGATCTCTGAACCCGGATAAACTGACTCACCCTGCTGTGCTCCTTCAACCTTACAACTGCTGCATCCTTACTATTCTCACCTGCGGGGGATGAATACGCTAATGCAGATCCTAATCTATCTTCCTCATTTTTCTAAAACGATGACCCTTCCTCTATATCCTGCTCTTCACTCAAATCATCTTTAGATGATTTACCTGTCCAGTTACATCAAACCTCCCTCTAATGACCGGATACTGACCAGTACTGAACGCTGATTCTGGTGGGAATCATAACTCTCTTATAGAGCGTTCGCAGAACAACTGCAAGATTAAACCAACCCTTTCGCTTCTCTCCGCGCTTGGGTTCATCCGTCATGCCACAAGGGTAAACTTGAAGGCCAGGTACGTTCCTGTTCACCCCACTTTGTGACACACATAACCTTAAATTAAATGTACCCCCCTCAGGCCACCTTGTATTTAGTTTTTTGGTGCGATTTATCCATTCGCTATTATATTTCACAATTTTATCTTTTAACAACGGATTTTACTCACATATTTTATCTATATGTGATTTACCCTTAGTTAATAATTTTACATTTTTTATTTTTTTTCTCTTAAATTTTTTCATTATTCTGGTTGTCATTTTACTCTATTCTATTTTTACCTTTTTACCTTATAATTTTGTCTATTATATATTTTCCTTTAAAATATTTATTTTTTTCCTAAATGTATTTATTTACTTATCAATTATTATGCTCACATTATTTAATTTAATACTAAGTTATAATATTCTATTTGTTCCCTTCTCTCTTATTTTATTATTCTATAATTATAATTGTTACCTTACTTGTTTGATATACTCCACTGTCTTAAATACAACCCAATACAAAACACATTTAGGTGCAGTAATTTTACTCAACCATATACCAAATCCCTTCAATCATTTGTGCACACACTCCATTCACAGCCATTCGCAGCCACTAAGACACTCACAGGCTGTCGTAGCCATTCACAGCCTGTCGCAGCCACTCAAACCCTCACTCAGACACTCAGACACAAAACCACAATCATAGAGAAATCCAATCTCTAAATCCTAACTACAGAACAAGATTGTGCAAAGGACTCGAACCTCCACTAAGATTTCGCAGAGGACTTTAACCTCCACTACCTACACCCGCATCCGTCCAACCCTCTTCGCTTTCAGTAAAAGAACCGACATATTCGTCAATACTGCCTTTCTATATTTCTATATTACCCCTCACTAATCAAACAGTGACCACCGAGAATTGAGGTTCCCAGGCATATTTACTTTACTTCTATTTTTTTCTTACTACCCACGTGACCAATACAATATAGTATAGGATTTATGTCATCCGCCCATACGGGTCCAGGTTTACACTGACCTCGAGGTTCAGATTTTAAACCTCCTCAACTCTCTGACTGAACAATATTATTACCCTCAAAAATGGGCCTAACTATATTTACCAATTACAAAACCAATTTATTACATTACAATTTAAATGCAGTTCTTTATACGAGAGGTATGCAATCCTTCCAATAACTCACAACTCCCTTTCACTGCCCTGTCACAGAATCAAATTTTAAGGGTAGCATATATCAAAAGTGCTTACCCTTGATGTTTTGTGGCAGGACAGGTGTCACAGGCCTCAGAAGGCCACAACCGCCTCTTCGTATCCGGCTCAAAGGACCAAAATATGTAGTAGAGAAATTAACGCAGGAATCCTAACCTAGGACTTTTCCGAATCAAAAATCAAACGCAGACAGTCAGAAAGTTGAGGCGACGCTGTTTATTAAGACAGCTGCGTGACCCCTTGAGAACAGTGATCAGATGCTCTCCCTTTAAAATTAAAACACAGCAATTTATAAACTTTTTCCAGAGCACACCTACTTTTTATCAAACAACACCTACTGTTGGCTATCTGCCAATAGGAATATTTAAGTGAATATATAAATGGTCGGTAATGCACTGTCAATGATACTAAATCAGAACTTGTGTCTGCTGGATAGACCTCATTAGGGGCAACAGGTATATACAACCTTGACAGTGAGGTCAATTAATTTACTATAAATTTGGATCTTTTTGGTTTCAAAAACATTGGCCTCAGAGACTTGTTGTTGTGACATTTTAGGAATGCCTTCTGCTATTTGTGAGCACAGGTAAATTTCATGGCAAGCATTCGATTTTTGTGACATTTCGAGAATACCTGCCACTATGTGTCAGGCCAGCTAATGCACCAGCTAAAGGTAAAAAGTCTGGGAAACTGGATACAAAGAGTTATATATATAAAGGGAGTGCTGTCTTATTTCCCATGATTATGAGCATGTAAAAAATATATGAACTTTTTATATATAACTTTTTATATATAACTTATAATGGTTCTGACCCCCATCCTATAATGGTTCTGACCCCCATCCTTGTATAACAAACTAGATAAAACGTGAATGCCCTGCAGTGGCAAATAGCCCAGCATTCATGTGTGTGTACATATATATATATATATATATATATATATATATATATATGTGTGTGTGTGTGTGTGTGTGTGTGTGTGTGTGTATATATATATATATATTAAAAGAACAACTATGATAAGTCGCGTTCCATGGTGCCTTTTGGCTCAGAAATGAAGGAGACAGGTGTGAACATGCTGCTTGGCACAGTCAATGGAATTTTTACGTTTAAAAAATGCCCAGATTGAACTGCAGATAGGAGCATTGTTCTCTGCAAGTTCTGCAAGGAATTTCTGTAGAATTTGAGTACTTCAACTCTCACCTCAACACACATCATTTAGGAGCGAACCCGGAGGTCCAATCTAGCTAGTCCGAGCGCCCTTGCAATATGGATTGCGATGGCCTGCAGACCAGTTCTGGTGAGAGAGGACAGGGGCTTAGCAGAGGCTTTACAGTAAGCATCTTCTGACACAACTTCACCATTATTGTAGCCATTATTATGAATAGTGAAAATAACATTATGAAATAAAAAGAGATGTTGAACTTTAAAGACTTTATAGCCTATAATGTTAATATAAAAATATCTGCCCAAATTAATTTGAACTGAAATACTTTCACAGCAAAAAATGATGTATGTGATTCATTTTGATTCATTCAAATGAGTTAATTACAGTTAATTAATTCGATAATTTTTTTATATCTTAGCCACCCTAATATATATGTGTGTGATATATATGGTATATATGGTATAAACATGGTATATTTGGTACACAGTCTATCCCTTGGATGCTCTGGTGAAAGCATGAAGTGATTAAAAGCAGACAGCTGATTTTAACTGCTTCAGTGTTAGATTAGTTTTATAAGAGAATATGTGACGTGATTTATAAATAAAATAAGCACAGATGGTGTTAATATCATTAGTTTTCTAAGGTTAGGTACATTAGCCCATGAACTGTGAGGACCTGCTGCATCGTGATGATCCGAAAGATTCATTGTGATGGTATTTGTACAGTAAATGTTAATGACAGTACTGCTCAAACACTGATAAAATAAGGCATATATCTTGCTGTTTTCTTATATTTAAGGCCGAATTATGACATCTTTAAAAAATGAACAGTCATAACTCATTTTTACTTTTACCAGCCTCTCCCTTAGAAGCAGGCTGTGTTGGTTAATGTGCCTTTAAGACTGATATATGTAAATGACCTCTTTTCTGACTGGCCACCCTATATTGTGCTTCATTCAAAAAGTAATGATGACTGAAACACTACTCCTCAATTTCAGTGTGAGTAGGGTCTTACTAGGGTTGCGGGTACTTACAAGGGTCGTGGGAACACAAAGCCTATCCTGGGGTCTATGGGCATGAGAAAGGGACTCAGGTTGGGTGGGGCATCAGCCAACTGCAGGAAGCACACACTCATACACACACACCATTTGACCACCCTATGTGAAAAAGTAATTGCCCCTAAACCTAATAACTGGTTGTGCCACCCTTAGCAACATCAACTGCATTTAAGCGTTTGAGTCTTTCACATCACTATGGAGGAATTTTGGCCCACACTTCTTTGCAGAATTAATTCTGCCATTTCCCGTATGTGGGCTATATGGTGCTGAACTTCACAGTCGCCAGGGTCGAGATTCCCCAGCGGAGGGTGATGATCGTGGAGGACCATAAGGGATCTTGGGAATTAATGTTATCAGGCACTGTTGGGAGGTGTTGCAAGCACGGGGCAGCTCCCGAGTGTCCTTGTTCAAAACGGCACTTCCTAGGGGTGACCGGCGAGCATGGGACCAGGCCTTCTCAGTATGTCAGCACCTTGAGGCGGTGGCCCCGCTGGTCCCAGCAGAACGAGCGGCTCACCTGAGTATTGAACAGCCAAGGGTGCAGCGACCATTGAGCGAACAAATCGTATGGGCAGACGTACTTCGTGGGTCACTGCGAGAAGGGGATCAGGTCCTGGTGGACGACTATCGGTGTGGCCAGCAAGAGTGGTGTGTGGGTTGAGCTCTTGCCCATGTGAAGGGGGGAAGATACCCCTCCAAGTCTGTAATCTGCATCTGTGTCCTGTTGAGCTGGCATGGGTTACAAGAACTGACCCCAATAGTGTACAACACAAATTAGTGCTTTGACCCCCACTAGGAGGAGTGGTGGAGGTGGCCTGTGATTGGGGCTCCCCCCAAACAATTGGGGGTGCTGGCAGAGAAGGCGGAGGGGTTGACCTGCAATGAAGAGCAGCAGTTGAAGGAACTGTTGGCCCGCTGGAGGTGAGTGTTTGCCTGGGATGAAGAGGACCACAGGAAAATGTACTGGTGTATCACAATATAACCACGGGCACTGCTGTCCCTATTTGAGAACGTTATCGGCCGGTTCAAAAAAGCCTGTACCTCGAGCTAAGGGGCCTCTTGAAGTCTATGCTAGAGGGAGGTGTGGTAAAAGAAAGCTCGAGCTATTCAAGTGATTTCAGATCTCACCTGCAACACCTTGAGAGTGTGTTTCAGAGACTGGAGGCCCATGACTTGAAACTACAGCCTGAGAAGTGTCGGTTGTTCCAGCGAGTGGTGCGTTACCTGGGTCATGTGGTAAGCCAAGTGGGGGATGACTACAGACCCAGACAAGACGGAAGTGGTGCAGCGTTGGCCGCAGCCAGTGACGGTGAAGGATATGCGGTCCTTTCTGGGGTTTGTTGGCTATTATAGGCAGTTTATCCCTGGGTTTGGCCAGAAGGTGAGAGCACTCCATGGGCTGCTGTGTGGAATGAGCGCGACCTCCCGCCAGAAGGTGGACTGGACAAGTGACTGCCAGTGGGCATTTGAGGAACTGAAGCAAGCCCTGGTCCAGGCCCCAGTGCTGGCCTATACAGATTACAACTTGCCATTCTGCCTATCCACAGATGCAAGCTTCCAAGTGCTGGCAGCCGTGCTGACCCAGCTGCAAGGAGGACAAGAAAAAGTGATCACCTATGCAAGCAGAGGCTTGCATTAGGCTTAAAGGAACGACTAGAATTACAGCACATTCAAGCTAGAGTTGCTGACACTCAAGTGGGTGGTGGTGGAGAAATTCAAGGACTATTTATGGGGAGCACAATTTGTAATCTTCACTGACCATCGCCCCTTGTTACATCTGAAGACCACCAAATTGGGGGCAGCGGAACAGCGATGGGCTGGCCGGCTGGCCAGCTGGCCTCATTCGACACAAGCCCGGTAGAGAGCATCAGAATGCGGATGCGCTGTTCTGGCGCGCTGGGATGGCGGTGGAAGGCCAGATCCAGATGAACGAAGAATGGGCGGAATGGCAGGGCCAGGACCCTGAGGTGGCTCAGGTGAGAGAGTGGGTGGCCTCTGGGTTCTGTGTAGTGGCGAGTTGTGGTTCCCCCACAAGAAAGAAAACGTATCTGGGCCGATTATCACAAAGCCCTAGGACATATCCAGGGGCGACGGATGGAAAGGGCTTTGAAGGAGCGGGTGTATTGGCTGGGGTTGAGTAATGACATCGAGCAGTGGCAACAGGACTGCGTGCACCAGGAGCACGAGGGACATTTGGCACTTCCATGAAGGGGGTTTGAGTTTTCGTTTTCATTTATTTTGGTTGAGAGAGCCTCAGGGTGGCTACCGAGGCCCAGGAACTATTAAGTTTGGTTTTTATTTATTTTATTTTATTTTTTCTTTGTTTCTTTATTTATTAATTATTGAATGTGGGTTTCGTTCTTGTTTGTGTATGTATGTGTTCATCCTTTGTTTGTTTTCCCCTTCCCTCATTACAAACTGTATTTGGGTGCTGTGTGTTTTGCTAGAAGTGTGTGCAGTGATTATAAGAATTATGTTGCTGTGGGCTCTAGTGTGAGGTGCCGTGTGTAAGAAACTCTGCTGTGTGGAACACCATATATGTGCCAAAAACAGAAACCATTCAATAAAAGGAATATTGAAAATCAGCTTTCATTTGAGGTTGGTTCTTTTCCATCATGCTGTGTCCGAGAGATCCAAAGGGGTAAAAACAAACTTAGTTGTCAACCAAAATAAATACCGTTGGGGCCTTTTACCCCGGGTTACCACATGTTCCATTTCTGCACAGTCTCTTTCTTATGGTGGAGTCATGAACATTGACCTTAACTGAGGCAGGTGAGGCCTGAAGTTCTGGGTTCTTTTGTGACCTCTTGGATGAGTCGTAAATGAGCTCTTGGGGTAATTTTTGTAGGCCTGCCAGTCCTAGGAAGGGTCACCACTGTTCCATGTTTTCTTCATTTGTGAATAATGGCCCTCGTTGCGGTTCGCTGGAGTCTCAATGCTTTAGAAATGGCTTTGCAATCTTTTCCAGACCGATAGATGTCAGTTACTTTGTTTCTCATCTGTTTCTGAATTTCTTTAGATCACAGCATGATGTCTCTCCTTTTTGGGGATCTTTTAGCCTACTTTTTAAGTGATCTCTTGATTCAACAGGTTTGGCAGTAAACAAATTACTTCATGATTTTACAAGGGTGGGCATTTACTTTTTCACATAGGGCTATGTAGGTTTGGATAGTTTTTTCCTGTCCAAAACCTACATCATCACTTAAAAACTGCATTTTATGTTTACTTGCGTTATCTTTGTCTAATATTTAAATTGGTCTGATAATCTGAAACACTTAAGTGCAACAAACATGCAAAAAAAATAAGAAATCCGGAAGTGGGCAAATACTTTTTTAACAGCACTGCATAATATAATACAAAAAGACATACTGCATTGCAGTAAGTAATATGTACATTAATAAGCCTAGCAAATATCATCAAAACTGGCTATTCATACAGGCATGTACTGGCTGTGTAAATGTGTTGCCAGAGAATGTAGTAGTGATGCAGGGTTTTGTGACATTTCAATCTTTACCTCACAAAATGTTAACTTGTAAAGCCTAAGTATATGAGATTTTTAATCAAAAATTAAAATCAGTGATAGATTTTGCATCTTAGTAATTTTATGTGGACTGTTTGAATTACATTTGAAACCTTTAACAGTGTTTACACACTGCATTAGTCTCTTCAATTTTAATACTAATTATTATATTTTCTATAATATGAAATATGTCATGTCAGTTGGCTTATGTTGGCTTATGTAGAAATACTGTAATTATATCTGTATTATGCTGTATTAATCTAAGTAGAATAAATATATAAGGACTGAATATATGGGACGTTGTTAACTGTCACAGTTTGTCATTAAAAATCAGTTTCATTCTGGATTTAAGATATTTGGTCAGGGTGATCGTCCCATAGCTGGATTACATTGTCACTTTAAAGTCAGAAGACAATTTTTTTCTAGTTGTACATAACACAACATCTTGTCAGATTTCATGAAAATCTCCTACGGCCGTTTCCACCAGGCCGTTTCTGCCTCACGCAAAGGGTCCGTGACCTTTGTCAGCATCCAGGGCAAAGGGGCAGTCTGATCTGAACATTACTATTCCGAACATCTCCTCACTGCCATTTAATCAAGCGCATGTCCATTTAGGGATGCAGCCCAGGGGCTTCGTGTCAAAATGTCAGCTTCTTATCTGTTTGGAGACCGCTGTGTGCTGATATTGGCTATATTTCTTCCACTTTAGCGAAAAGGACATTACGTTCCCTGACTGCTCTGTATGCATCACCTTGTTGTTCAACCTTTAATGCAGGACAGTGGGAAAAATCAAGGATACACATTCTCCCTTATTCTTGGCTGCTGAGTCTTAAGCGTTGACCATTTATATGCCTTAGCCTGATCTGAAACCTAATCCCAGATGTTAGGGGTAGCCTAGTGGTTAGAGTGTTCGCCCTGCGATCAGAAAGTCATGGGTTCGAGTCCCAAGACTGCTAGTGGCGCCTCTGAGATACCCTGAGCAAGGTACCGTTCCTGGCTGCCCCCTGCTTCACTTGGTGGATGGGTTAAATGCAGAGGAATAATTTTGTGCTGTTCACACTGTGTGCTGTGGTGTGTTCACGTATGACAGAATGATCACTTTCACTCAAACTCTCCAAAAAATCACAAAATGCTTCTGGTACCGCACAGTGTCATGACATTAACAGCCAGTACCGGGATCTGCTGCTTATTTAGATTGTACCTATTCGTTTTACTGGCCAATACAACCCTCTCACACTGGCCTAGTGTGTGGTTTTTGCCCAATGACATTTAAAAAGATTCAGAGCAAAATCAATCAACCGCTAAATGGCCCTCATACACAACAGGAAACCTCACAAACGGGGCTGGCTTAATAGCGCAGCATTGATGTTAATTTGGTCATAAAAAACATAATAATTATTAATTAATAAGCAGTTATACACATATAAATGAGGCAATACTGAGCTGTTCTGATTAATCTGAAAATATGAATATGTAGTGAAGCTGACATCTGTGATGCTGACTGAGATTAGGAACCAGCAGACCACTTTTCATTTGTGTTCTTACTACTTATTCATATAAATCATTCATTATTACTAATTGTTAACAAGTGTCATGTGTTTACAACATAATTAATAGTAAGTTATTTTATCACATGTTTACAATATGATTAATAATAAGTTATTATGATCAAATACATAAACACAAAATACATAAACATTATGCACGACCTTAAACCAGTTATAAATACCTTGTGAGTGCAGTCTTATTGAAAAGTACTACTAACATGCCATTATGTTTTTGACACTGTAAAATACTCCTCCCCTTGCTGTCTAAAAATTGACAAATTGTGCTGCTGCTGTTTTTAGCCATTCCATTTTTACACTTGTATAGATAAAAAAACCCATACAAATACATAAAAATAGAGGTTAGGTTCTTTGAGGAAAGTGTGTAATACATAGTGTACACAATGCTAATTGGTGGGTATAGGCTTACGATACTTGTTAGCTACATTAGCCTTCTGGCTCCCATCCAAAACTAAAGAAGTAAACCAGACATGTCTCGACTGATCGATTACATTCAGGGTAAGTGGAGAATTGCCTAAATTAGATTGCATAACCTAATTACCAGACCATTTCTTCAGTGACAGCAGTTGTGGAGTCTTTTAGGTGGTGTTTGACATTTCTGGGGGTTTGGGTCATGGGGTTGGGTACGTGGGAGTGAATTTCTCCAGGACTGATGCCTTTCACTGTCAGAGTAAACAAGATCTCACAAGAGTGAAGCAGATAGCATGTCGTAGGAGCCACCTCATCCCGGCCGATTAAGTTTAGACACAATGTGGCAGAACACTGACATAGCAAAGCAGTGTCTCTATCCATTAGCGGGATAAATGAAACTATTTCTTCGTGTCTACATTCATTCAGTACAGCAGAGGTGAGAGGAAACATTCATTTCTGGTCAGGCAGACTAATCTAAATCAGGGTGGATGAAATGGTTTCTTGGGGAAAAAAAAGGCCAATGTCCATGGAGGTGTGTGTGTGTGTGTGTGTGTGTGTGTGTGTGTGTGTGTGTGTGTGTGTGTGTGTGTGTGTGTGTGCGCGCGTGCG
>JBBJLS010013584.1:0-15657 GCA_037577275.1 Bryconaethiops microstoma
GAGCTGCAGATGATTCGTTGCTGTTACCTGGAAATGACACTTGGATAGTCTTGATCCAAATGCTTTACCTGATCAACATCTTCCAAAGGGTCTTGCCACTAAAAGGCAACAGTACCTTTACAATGAAATTAGGGAATTTGTTGCAGAGGACAAACAAGACTTGGTTCGCCCTCAGCCCCAGGTCCAGATGAATTAAGTAATTCTGATGATGAACTGGTTTGTTAAGTGCGGTCAGGGTCGAGGCCAGTTTTAAAAGAAAGGTTGTCTTTGTGCACTAAATGCCTATAATCTGCTGTAGGTATGTTTATATTTTGTATAAGTACGATATGCAAAAAGTGAAATTTTTAAAAAGGTTATAAAATAGTGGTTTAATCAGTATAAACTAATTGATTGATAGTACATAAATAAGACTTAACATGTTTAATATATTGTATGTATTATTACTTGATGTGCATGTCAAGTATGTATCATATGTTATTAACAAACTTATATTGTATAGCAAAATATATCTTAAATGTGTTTCATCAATATGTGTTGTTGGAGCCAAAATTAACCTTCTCTGTGTGAGTCTTTTTGTGTTATTTACTCTTAAAATACTTCATAACTAACAAGAGTTAAAAACTTGGTGATAAGTTAAGCTCTTTGATGGTGTTTATAAATAAAGACATACTGAATGTTTTGTTAATTTATTAGTGTTGTGTGTTGCTTGGTGCCAAAGTGACCTTTTTTGTATGTACATTGACTAATTAATGTTTTACTAAAGTGATTCATTATCTTCATTATCTTCATTATCTTCTGCTACTGTACTGCTCTGATTCAATTTAGAATCCTCCTCTTTAAAGTGTTTTTTCTCCAAATTCCATCCCAAAAAATCCAACTGTTCAGCTGACTTTGGGCAATTATAACATTTGATAGGGACAAGGTATGAAAATGATGAAAACATATTTAAAAAGAGCTTGAAATTGGCTTCCAGGTGGTATCAAAATCTCAAAAAGGTCAAATGCCACCATATGCAGGGTTTTCCCAGATATCACATATGTGGTCAGTGGTGGTCGCGGTGTCATTGATGTGCAGTGTAGAGGATGGCTGATCGAGTTATGGCACAGATTTGTTCCTTCGACAGCGATGTAAACGGTATTTTGGTGTAAGTCAAAATACACCCTAGACTAAGTCACTTACCGATCCTAACACAGTTGTAAAATTATAAAAACACAACTAAACCACAGAAAAAGGAAAAGGAAAACTCCCTCACTCATACGCCGCCTTACTGCCTATTCTTCCACCGCACGCAACCAAACTAGTTCACCCACGTAGTCCGTAAGTACGAGGCTAAAGGTGTAAGTCGAGTGGGAGTGGGAGTTGGAGTGAGCGTTGTAAACTTAAAACGTTGTATGTCGAGACTGTTGTAACCCGAGGACCCCCTGTATATCTAATGACCTGGCAACATACATTTCTACATTTAATTTTTAGTGCCGTGACCAGACGCCCGATACCAGATTTTCAAGAGAGAATGTACTTTGCTTCACAAACTCTGTTAAATCTGATTCTTTCATAGGTTAATGAAAGATGCCCTTCTTTGTTAATCCCAACACCATTCAAAGCAAATAGTTATTATTTACTGTAACTCCAACCATCCTGCCCCATATCAGGGCTGGAGAAGTGCTCCCTTAAAAAGCAGAACAAAACATAAACAGAAAGAACTAGAAACAGACAGAGAGAAAAAAAAAAAAGATTACAGAGGATCGAAACCTTGTTTCTGTAGCATGTGACTGAGCAATGCAAGGCAATGGCAATAGTGCGGGTTGGGCCGGGGTTCATTCTAGCTCTTGGCACGGTGATTAAAAATCAAACTTGTGCACATTCAGGCAGGTAATCTGAGGACAAGTGCGGAATGATAAATGCAGGCCAGGCATGGGGTGAGCATCAGGTGGATGTGGGCAGGGCAGCAGTTTTAGGCACTGCATTAACTCTTGGCAGGGGAAATCACAGGGATTCAAAGAAGCACAACCTTTTCATGGTGGGTTAGTTGCAGTGCAGGGAAGAATGAATTTGTAATTGTCTGTGTGTGTGGTTTGTTTTTCAGTTCTCTCTTCTGGGATTATTGTTGGCAATTATGTTTTCTGGAGGGAAGCGAAGGATCATTTTTGGAGATTGGGTATTTTGACAAGCCAGTGAGCTTGACAGAGTGAATTGACAACTAAAAGTCGAATGGACTTGGGTGAATATTGATTTTTTTTGGCAAGTATGTTTTAAAAGTGTAGCATGTAACTCTTTTTCTCTCTTCTCTCTCTCTCTATCTTTCTTGTCTTTGTCTCTCTTTTTTACAGCAGCAGATGGTGAGGATTTAACTTCAGGTGGGATATTTCTAGGTCTGCATCATATTCTGTTATCCTAATTTGGCACATTGTTGCCTTCTGTTTTCTTGGTGTCATCTGTTATTGTCATGTGTGTCCTTCTTGCGACTTGCAAAACCTTTTTCTTACTTTTTCTTAGTTTGGCATTTTTAAACATCTTCATTGTATGTTTAAAAGTGTGATATGTTACTTTTTTTCTCTTACTGTGCTACTTCTTCTTAGCCAGGCAAAACATGCTTGGTTTTGGAAATTTGCTCTTTTAGTTTTACACTGGAGCATCAAGACTAATGCAACAATGATCAGTGGTGTTTCTGGCACATTACGCAAGTGTTGTCGAACCATGTTTCATTTCGCTTTCTCCTACAAAAAAAAAAAAACTAACAAAAAAAACCCCTTTCTTCGACAGGTATTGTTTAGGTGTCGTTTGTCAGGAGTCTAGGTCTAGTGAGCATGTAGTAACTTGGTTGAACAATGGATGTGGACTTGAGTTAAGCTTTACAGGTTTAAGAAACAGATGTAGACGACTTAAGCACTGTTGTACGACGCTCTGGATAAGAGCGTCAGCTAAATGCCGTAAATGTAAATGTAAATGATCACAGGTTTATCACCATATGTTTATAACACTGCTCTTGTTTCTTATTAACTCATTACTACCTCAGTCATTAGTAATGTGTTACCTTATGTTTAACTTTAAATCATTAACACCATTATTACACTTCATTTAGTATAATAAAATAATACATATTCATTTCTTAAGCTTTAGGTAAGATTATACAAAATCTGTGGAGGTAAGGCACAACATATAACGAAACAAACATTTTCTCTTATTAGCCATGTCTTCAAGAGGACTATAACAGATGAATGTTTGAGAGAAGCAGCAATGGCACACATGGTGCAAAGAAGAGTGAGGTAGTAGATTAGCTAGTGTTCTTTTTGTAAGCTGATTTTTGGCCAATATTACCAAATATGAAGAAACTTGAGGTTTCCCGTCAAAAAACGCAAGAGAGACATCACTGGGTACAGAATGATGTGGTGTGTGTTCTTCCCCCTCACGCCTTTGAGGAAGTCTTTTTGTGTTAACATTAATAACAAATAACATGATTTTAGACACTTTATTGAAATGGACTAATTTATCAGTTTATGAGGTGGTCTGTAAGAGTCATCAATTGAGTGTCTAATGTTCAATAAATCAGTAAATCGTTATTACAGTTAGTTAAGAGTTATCTAGGAGATGTGTAAAATTCAGTAGTTCCTATTAATAGTTAACTGGTCACTAGTTCATTATTATCGACTGGGTAATTAACCCAAGCTCCCTGGTAGGTAATAGTGGTTTAGGTGTTTATACAGCAGCAAAAAGTGTTAAGTAATTAATCATTTCAATGACACATTATTTTCACATTATTATTCTACCCTTGACTGACCCTCTTTGTATCCTCCTAAAACGTTTCGCTTTAGTTGACCTTTCATGTTATTTCATGTATGTTGAGTCTGGAGACATCATTGACATTGTGTTTAACTAGTAATTCCCTAAAATTGCCATAAATACTGAGAATTAAACAGTACAATTCTGAAATATAAATTCCTTTATGAAGGTGAGGTAATCCAAGTCATTTGTCAGCACTCATCTCCCCTGCTTGCTCCATTTCTCATCTACAGCTATGGAGCACATGACCCAGGCTTTCTTTTTTCACTGTTGTACAGAGCTCTCTGAGGTGAGTATCAAAGGCCTTGTTGAGCGATTAAGCCCTGTCTTCAAATGTATTGTAGTATCTATGCTGAGTCCTTGGAGGGAAGGATGATGGATGAAATACAAATATCTCAGGCCTGGTGAGATTGTTCTCAGAAAGAGAGAGATACAGAGAGATAAATGGAGAGAGGGAGAGAGAGACACAGAGAGAGGGAGAGAGAGAGAGCGCGTGGTGGGGGTGTATAGGCTCCAGGGTTCAATGAAGCAGAATGGCCTGAGGAGTCATTTGTGTATTTATGAAGAAGGGATTCATAACACTGGGAGACACTCCGTACCAGATGAAGGGCACTGAACAATTGAGGATACATCAGCAACACCCATCCTGCCCATCATCTTCTCCCTTGTTTCAGCAGATTGATGGCACAAGCTCAGAGGCATTCCATAAGATAATGGCAGGTTCTTCCAAAAGGTCACAGCATCCACGAATCCCAACAAGCACCCAAGTAGGTGCTTTAACCCTTAAGACTAAAATCCTGTCAGCTGCAAGTGTTCCATTAATATCCATAGCAACTTATACAAACTGCACTGTACAATTAGTCCCACCTAGATATGGGCAAGCAATTTAAAGGGCCCATAACCAATTTCACTGTTTTTCCACTCATGATGTTTGCCCACAATGAAAGTGGGTGCATCATTACATGGGGCTGCTTCTCTGCAAACAATACTGAAACATCACATGAAATCACATGAAATCAGTTATCAGAGGAGAATTTAATCATATTGGCATGAAAAGGGAAGAGACAGAAGCTTAAACATGACTGTGACCCCAAACTTCAACCAAAAAATTCAAGGGTGGTTTCTAAAGAAGCATAAGGTGCTTGTATGGACTAGCTTGCCCACTGACATGAATCTTATTATATTTTGCAGAATTTTGGAGAATTTTACCCATGTAACCTTTGCCAAGAAGAATGGGCCAAAACTGAACCATTGCTGCAAAAAGCTAGTTACCAACCACTACTAATGTTATTAATTTGTATTATGTGAATACCTTTTCCTGCACCAATTTTGTTTTAGAAAAAAATCTTTGTTTAGGTCTGTGAGTACATGGTATTTAATATTTATAAGCACTTGACATATATTAATTATCTTAAAAATGTCTTAATACAACCCCTTTTATTTAAAAAAGGTGATGGAAAGATGCATTTCTATGGTGTGAACTCTTTGAATAAGAAGCAAAAACAAGGGTTCAGATTAACTTTTTTTTCCAATCGATTTTTTTCTATTGTCCAATTGTCCAAATCAAATAGTCTGCTCTGTAATGGTCAGGCAAAAGGGTTCTGGTTCAAGGGCCTGCTTTCCCCCTTTGAGCATTTCACCTTTTACTTTACCGTCTGTAATCAGCATTACAGATGATAAAGTAAACATCAAGGTTAAGCGTGCAAGCCGGCGTTCCACTCAAGCCCTGTAGCATGTTGGTGTCCCTGTATCAATCAGAAACATCAAAGAGGAAATGCCTGTGTCTGCACATTAGCAGCTTCTAAGTAAATAGTCTGCTCTGTAATGATCAGGCACACTGAACGTTAGCTTTTAACAAACCCTTACACTATTGCAGCCTTTCTTTCTATGATTATATTGCTTGTTTTAATGGTTACCCGGAATAAACCTCCCAGCAAACTGATGAAAGGATTTTTATATTTTTCTTTATGAATAAGTCAGTCTTTTCTCCCACATGAGTGAGAAAAAAAGGTTCATTCTGCAGTTTCCCCAGAGGCTAAATCACTGTAAATCATCACAGTGCTCTGTTGAAATGCATAATATGTCTGGAGAATATAATTCCATTTTTACCTACTAATTTGCATTACAAATGAATGTTCACACACAGATTGAGTTCATACTTAAGATTAGGTCACAGTAATAGGTAAGATGGAGCTGGATCAATTGTAGACAAGCATTAAGGTATTTAAATCCAATACAAACAGCAAGACAGTGAAGCGTTCACAGTAGTGGAGTGGTCCATGAGAATTTTAGTGACTTGAAGACCAGACACGCTGCTGCATTCTGAATCAGCTATAGAGGAGCAAGGCTAGCCAGAAGTGATTTGCAGTTGTCCAGCCTTGCGTTGACAAGTGACTGAATGAGGATCTGAGTAGCATCAGTGGTGAGGAACATAATCTCCTGATGTTACAAAGCAAGAACCTACGAGTTCAGGAAAGATTATTAATGTGAGATAAAAATGAGAGATCATCATCTAAAATAACATCTAGTTATTGTATTTCCTATGTGGGAGAACATCAGGTTTAAGGGATACATCCCTTAAACCTGATGTGCAGAGACTATTTTAGACAATGTTCTGCCATCTATAGGTATGCAGAAATCCAGGTCAAGGTCTGAGAATCACTGGAAGGAGGAGTTGAGTATCTTGAACATAACAGTGGGTGTATAAGGAAAGGAGTACTGTTACATCCCCAGTCAGCGGCCCCAGGACTGAAGGGGACTTTTAGTTTGTCTTGGGGACCAAATTTGTGTTAGGCATTTTGAGTTCGAGTTTTGAGTTTGGGTTTTGTTATAGTTCAGGTCCAAGCTCTGAGGAACACCTGTGGTAAATCGTTGTGAGGCAGACAGATCCTCAATCTATGTAAACATGGAATTTTTTGTAAATTTACTTCCAAAATAGAGCGCCTCAAATTATGTGGAAACTAATTCAGAGCCATTCTGACAGGTTGCCTTGTTTTACCATGTCCCCGCTTTTGTTTCTCACCTTAAATGAGTTGCTGAGCGAGAATGGCTTGGGTGACAGTGTTTTAGCTGAATAATGCAGTCTATGTTTTAGCTGAATAATGCAGACATTTTTGATGTCAAGTTTGTTTCTTTAGTTTTGCACTAGAGCTATAAAGCTAATAGACTGAACAAGTAATAAAGGACACCAACTATCACTAAAATGGACCAAAAAAAAATACAAAGAGGGTTATTGTAATGAATATGGGAAAAAGGATCCAATAGCAGAAAGTTTATTTAGCAAAGAGAAGTAAGTCCGTAAGGCAAAAAGGAAAATCAATGTCCAGTGCAAAAGTCCCAAAACCGTTAAATCCGAAATCCAATAATCCAGGGCAAGGCAAAAAGAGTAATCCAGGGGCAAAAACAGGTCAAAAACACAAACGTGGGAAAAAGGCATGAAAAGTCGCTTGGTAGCTAGGGAGGCTAGAATACTTCGCACAGGTCTTGTGTAGTCCGGGTCCTTTTATATCCTCAGGGGTTAGAATTCAGATGACGGTGATCTCCGTCTAATTGGTCGGGATGAACTCCCAGATCTGGATTGTTCTGGTTTCTTGGATCGGGAGTCCAATTCCATTCCAGGTCTTACAGTTATTCCCCCAAGGCACAAAGAGTGTAAATGTGCCCTCATATACAACATGGTCCTTAAGGTACAATTGTGTGCCTTAAATGAGTTTTATTTTATATCATGTTATTTATTATTTTAAACCTTAAAAATAGAAAACCATTTACTTACCCAAGTATTCATCATGAACTGATGATACTGTGGGCTCTGCCCTCATTAATGAAAAAGATCAGTATTATTGAATAAATCAGTCTTATTAATTTATCATAAATGAATTGATATTAACATATAGTAATTGTTTAACAAAAATGAATTCTTTTACATATTATTATAATCAGTGTTAGAGTGGAATTAGGACAGCTTAAAATGAAAAACATTAACACAGTCTATTCTAAAACAGAAATAAAGCAATCTGATGAACATCAATATAATTACAGTTACAGTTTAAGTGAAAGAGCAATTGAGTGAGTGAAAGAGTGACTGTGCGTACGCTGTGCATGCTTATGTGCACGAGTATGTGCTTGCTTGTATGGGTGCGTCCACGGGAATGAAAGAGAGAGAGCGCATACATGCTTTGGCACACACAGGTGAGAGGAGGAGTTTTCTTTCCTGTTTACATGAGGAGCAAGGAGAGCAAAATGGCATGAGATTAAACAGTTAAGATGGTGTTTTCAGATGTTCCGCAGAAATAATGCGTGGAATGTAACTCTTCATTATCTGGAGACAAAGGAAAATTTGGCATCAATTTCTCAACATAGCATTGTGGTGAATTACAATGTATATTAATAAGATCAGCCAAGCTTTTATCTAGTCTGTGCCTGTGAGTTTAAAACATGTTTATCACTGAAAATGATAATATATGATAAAACTAAGGGTGTGTAGCTCACAGTATACTGTAGAATGTTTGCTGTCACAAAGGCTGTAGAAATGGCTGTTGCAAGCTTGGCTTTTCTGACAGTTTGTTGTGATGTTGATCAAAGATAAACTTTAGCTAGGTTACTATAACTTGAGCAAGTTTGGAACAAAGGTGAGTTTCTTTGTCTTCTTCCAGACAAAAGATAGTGGCCTCCTGCTAGCACAACCGCTTTGGAGGCAGATGCAGAAGAGAACCAGGAAGGGGGTTGAGTTCTGATTTTATCCTACTTTGTCTTTGTCACGCGCACCAGGTCACGTGGCGTCAATCGGCGCTGGAAGTGACGTCACGAAGGGGTATAAACATCGGAAGAACAGGTAGACTGGCACACAGACATTTGAGATCCTTCTCAAAAGACGTGTCGACACTTTCCTGGTATCGTGAGTACCCTGGGGTTTGTCCTCTCTCTCTCTCTCCCTTCTCTGTGTGCGTGTGAGAACGAGAGTTCCTTTGGTGGGAACCCTTACTCCGCTGGAGCGTTCTCATAGCAAAGTGCGTGACTTACCAGCTCTCTCGTGTATATCTGCGATTGGGCCCTTCCATCACGCTACACCTGGTCTCCTCAGTAGCGCATCATTCTCATCCGTGACATCCATCCATCTATCTTCCTTCCATCCATCCATCCATCCATCCATCTTCCATCCATCCATCCAAATCCAATCCATCTTCCATCCATCCATCTATCTATCCTCCGTCCATCCATCTATCTATCTATCCATCCATCTTCCATCCATCTATCTATGTACCATCCATCTATCTATCTTCCATCCATCCATCCATCTATTAATCTTCCATCCATCCATCCATCCATTAATCTTCCATCCATCCATCCATCCATCCATCCATCTTCCATCCATCCATCCATTAATCTTCCATCCATCCACCTATCTATTAATCTTCCATCCATCCATCTTCCATCCATCCATCCATCATCCATCCATCCATCTATTTTCCATCCATCCATCCATCCATCTATCCATCCATCCATCTTCCATCCATCATCCATCCATCCATCCATCCATCCATCCATTAATCTTCCATCCATCCACCTATCTATTAATCTTCCATCCATCCATCCATCTGCCATCCATCTTCCATCCATCCATCCATCCATCTTCCATCCATCCATCTATTTTCCATCCATCCATCTTTCTTTCATCCATCCATCCATCCATCCATCTATCTAACTAACTATCTTCCATCCAGTCTAGTCCCAAAGTTAATGGGAAAGCAAGATTGCAATCTTCCATAACATGGACTTCTACCTCTGTCTCTCAGCAAGGTGGAAGATTTCTTCTGGTTGAGCCAGCTGCGTCCACAGGCTCTCTCTCATCAGAGTAAAGGTACTTCCTGTGTCCACTACTGCCTCCGCTTGGTGACCTCTGATGTTGATGGGAACCAAGAGGAGACTCTGTTCTTTCTTCTTGCTGGCTCGATGTTGCACCACGCTGACCTCAGCAGCTCCACGGTGGGACATCTTATCTGCCACCTTTCTCCCTTTTATATCTGAGCTGGCCTGGACCTTTTGCCAATACTCCTTGGAGAGAGCACAGTCTTTCTCCACCATAGAGCCCACCTTCACCAGCTGGGTGACTGTGGATACTGTACCACGGAGACAACCAGCCACTTTGGGGTTGATGTTGTTAAGGATGCGTCTGACTATCTCCTCTTCTGGCATATCTCGCTTCCACTTCAGAGGGCTTGATAATCATAGGCAAAGTCCCTAAGGCACTGGTCTGGTTTTTGAACCATGGCTCTTAGCTTCTCTTCGATTTCACTAATATAGTCAGTGGAAAGAAAGGCAATTATAAACGCTTCCTTAAAGGATGCTCAATCCTGGACTTGGCTTTTCTTGGCCTTCCACCAACTGAGGGCTGGTCCTTTTAAGACTGTTGACTAGGAAATTTTCACACTGCTCAATGAAATTGATAGCATCGGAAGACTCACTGGTGGTGTCGAATGTTGGAAACTCCAAACGAACAGGTGGCTTAGAGTAGTAGGAGGAGGCACTAGGCAGGCTAGACAGTATAGCAGGGGTAGCTAGGGAACTAATGTCAGTGGAGACAGCAACTGTTCTTTGTACTGGTGGGCCTTAGCTTATGAAGGTTTTTTCCATTGTGCATCTCTACGTAAGAAACAGTTGTATATGTCCCTCTCCAGCTTCTCAATATTCCCCTTTAACCCCCTCTCTAAGTTGTCCAATCTACTCTCCAAATGTTCTCTAAAGCATACATCCCTATTTATAGAACTGATCACAGAATCTCTAAAATCTGTTTCCAGTCTACTAACCTGCTCTTTAAAAGAAGTAACATTGTCCGTTAGGGCATTGGAATAAGTCTGCACAGCCTGCGTAACAGTCTCCCTCATCACTGTTTTCAGGGCTTGTGTGACAATCTTCCCGTTCATCCCCACCCTCGACATAATCATCATCAATACCATCCCCATCATTTACACCAGTATTACCAAAGTTAATATGGCCAACCCTTTCCCCATCAGGATTTTCAATGTCATCGTCCAGATACAGTGAGCTCAATAAAGATGTTATTTCCCCTGTTGTACTTCTCCTGGTAACAAAAGGTCCAGCAGTGAAGTCTGGGTTGTCAAACCCTGGGCTAGAACTTGGATTAGGTAAAGGGGTTGAATCAAAACCATTTTCCCGCTGTGGTGTAGACATTTTCCTAGTAACAGATACAACTTTATACAAACAAAATCAAATACCATCAGTCCCCGTACGGGCCACCATATGTAACAATCTGCTAAGGAATTATTACCAACAAAAAAACGAGAACTGACTGAAAGGTAAAGAAGTGTTTGATTTCTTTGAAATTACCAGTAAGAAAACACCAGTCAACAAACGGGTAACAGTTTTATACCATTTATAATACCAACCCAAAACCCATGTACAACACCTTTCCCCAGCTCACAATGAGTGTCTCTCAGTCCCAAAGTCTCAATACGAGCGCGCACACGCGACCATCTCCGAGCGCGCTCGCAATGCACTTTTACAGCGCAGCCCAGTCTACTCCAACGCGGCGAAACCGAAAAATAGAAAAGAAAGTAAGTCCTCAAAAACTCCGCCACCAAAAACACAAGAAGGCAAAAAGTCCCCAAAACCGTCCTTATAGTCCACACAAAAATATATATTCCCAGCACAGCAAAAAAACTGACGTCCTCCAGGAATGAAAAACGTTCCGTCAAAAGAAACAAAACGAGAACAAATACGGCTCACCGGCTTAGTTTCCGCACGGTGTTGGAGGGTTCAGTCCCGTGGCTCCGGTGAGTTTGTGCACGTTCACTTTGCAAAGACTGTTTTTAGCTGAAGAGTTTTAAAAGGTCCTGCATAGACTCCCTGTTTGCCACCCAGCATGCTCTTTTTTCCCTCCTTTATCCCATTCAAAAATGGGAACGTAACCCTGATCAGCCAATCAGCTGACGTTGATTGACAGGTCACTCACGTCACTTGATAGGGTTTTAACAAATGTTAAGTTTAAATGTTTTTAAGGGCTATTACTTCTCATTCACCCTGGATTTAAATAAGGATAACCCTTTTATAAGGCGGCTCACTCTTTTATTGTGGCATCTTGCCATATATATATATATATATATAAAGGGAATCCTGCACTTATGTGGCAGCGTCACAAGTGTGTTGGGAGAAGGATGCTGAGGAGAGACTCTGACTGTGTTGGGAGGAGGATGCTGAGGAGAGACTGAGTGTGTTGGGAGGAGGATGCTGAGGAGAGACTCTGAGTGTGTTGGGAGAAGGATGCTGAGGAGAGACTCTGAGTGTGTTGAGAGAAGGATGCTGAGGAGAGACTGAGTGTGTTGGGAGGAGGATGCTGAGGAGAGACTCTGAATGTGTTGAGAGAAGGATGCTGAGGAGAGGCTCTGAGTGTGTTGGGAGGAGGATGCTGAGGAGAGACTCTGAGTGTGTTGGGAGGAGGATGTTGAGGAGAGACCGAGTGTGTTGGGAGAAGGATGGTGAGGATGAAACTGCAGGGAAGAAGAGGAGAGGAAGGTCTAGTAGGATGTTTATGGATGTGGTAAGGGATGACATGCAGGCAGTTCGTGTAAGAAAGGAAGACAAGCTGATTGTATTAAATAAATATGAACCAAATTAAATTTTTTCTTAAAAATCATTAGGCATTCTCTGAAAGCCCTAGAGGTTCTCCTATTCTGATACACCTACTATACTTGGATCCGTTACCTCCACCCTCTTGAAACAGCGTCTGATGAGACTCTTTATAATAATCTTTATAAAACTATAAAATCTGTTACTTCACAGCCCTGACAATGTCCAGCCATCAACACCTGGCATTCTGTGATCCATTACAGCTGTGATGGTCAATATCATAGACATTTATCTTTCAGACAGATGACATTCAATCAAAGGACATTAAGACGTTCTCATGTGTGATCAAAATGAAAACAAGATGAGAAAGAGGACGTGCTCGGTAGAAATGAGAGACCATGTGCTTCAGCCATAACAATTTTTGAAAGACTGAGCCACAGATCTGCTACTGTAATTAGGCTCCAGTGTTCAGTTATCAGACGGAATGCGAATTGCAATCTGATTTAATAAACTAAAGCAATGAGTCATATCAAAGTGACTCATTTATTTGACTTCTTTTTTTAACTATCTTCAGAAGGCACCCATGGATACGCTTTCTCTCAAAACGTTCTCAACATAAAAAAGCAACACGAATAGACAGGCAAACTAAAGTGCTAAAGCTTTCATCTTGCCGCTCTGTCTTCCTCCTAAAACGATGGTGATTTCTCTGCTGTTGTGACCGAACCTCAGTTCACCCAAATGTTAACTTCATAGGAAAAGGAGAAAGGTTCAGAGTGTCAAAGTGCATTAATATAACAAGCAGGACTTAAACTGCGTTGGATCTGGAACCTCCAAGATTGGATCTGGGAGAATATGGTGCCTTGGACACATGTTAAATATATTCATGCAATGATCAGTATTGATGTATTGAGAAAAGACAAAAAAAGTGTATATACAGTGTAAGAATAGTTTGATTAAACAGATTACTTCATGTGTTAAGAAGCAAGATAACTCGTTTTTTTCAGCTCAAATAAACGCTTGGAATGAAACAATGAAAACAGAGGTGGACTGTTTCAGCTATATAGGAATCAGTCTAGCTGCATATATTTGGGCAGGCTTCCTTTTTATATTCATAACATAAATTCACACTATTTAAAAAAATCTATATATGTTACACACATGGACAAAAGTATTGGGACGTCCTTTACTGGAAGTAAGGGGCCACCTTAATTCAATAATTAAGAGGTGTGTGTGTGTGTGTGTGTGTGTGTGTATAGGGCTGGGAAAGTTAACGTCGACAATCATTTCATCATTCATTAATCCGTTTTTTTTTAATTATTTTAAAAGTCTGTTGCTTTTTTGTGCTCACTCTAACAGGAACACTTACTACTGAACATAGACTGTTTATGCTGCTCCCTGATAAAAGAAAATTCCTGGGATTAATCGTAATTCAAAAATGTAATCTTTGCCCAGCATTATATAAATTTTATCTATTTTCACATAATTGTTGCACCCAATGGTTTCAAGTCTCTATTACACCTCAAAAATACTGATACATTTAAAAGGGCTAATTGTACCTTTGCACATTTTGTCTGATTGTGTCTAGTTTTACATACTTAATAGCCTAATACATCTATATACATGTCCTTTAGAGATGTGCTTGGTAAACGCGTGACCTTTGATTCTGCGGGTTCTCTGATCCTGTAGCCAATTTTTATTAACCAGCATGGTTGTAACTAAGAAAATTAGTTTTTATTGGAAATCTACTCTACCTATCAGAGATGACCCATGTAGTGTGGACAGAGATGACATTTCTTTCCATTCGGAATACGTTTTTGGACATGTTAAAGGAATCTACATCTTTTCCTTTTAATACAGTTAATTAGGCTGAGACATGGACTGGCCTGGATGGGCTGGGTTCGGATGTGGGATAATTTTCCTTGTCTCTCTACTATTTCATCACTCGTTGGAATAAAATGATAAAGCATCATGTTGTGTCCATTAATGTTCACCTGTCTGGGTGAGCATGGTGACGGAAATGGTAATAAACATCTGACGCTGTTTATCACTCGCAAATGTGGAACTACTGCTGTGACTCTTCATCCTTTACAAGATTTTTGGAACAAAACCACGGACTTATGACACTGATTTATTAACTACTATTCAGCTCTGGGAAACTCACGGATGAGAGAATACTGAAGGCTTAAAAACCTCATTAAACCAAGACATTAGACCCAACAATATTGCATAATCGAACACTTTTAAAAAAAAAAAGTGTAATGTCAATCTACTGGATCAATCACTACCTTGTGTTCTGAGACCTCATAATTTCCAAATTAAACCCTGATAACAAGACTCTCAGAAACTCTGAACCTCTCCTATTCCATTTGTCATGAAATATTCTCACCGGGGAAAAGAAAACTAAATGCATTTTGTTGCTGTGGAAAGAATTACGAGGTTTTTGTGACAACAAAATGCAATTATTGTGGGGTTTTTTTTTTTTACTTTCTGTGAATTAAAATATTTAGGAAAAAAAGAACACTGAGAATATACCCCCAAGTTTAAAGTTTTAAACTCACCCTAGTTTGTGAGAGATCAGGCATAAAGACCCAACAGCTATCAGGCCAGTCCAACTCCTCTTGCCTTCCAGTGTAAGTCAACATTTAGCAGTATTTTTTTTAAAGAGGGCAATTCTGGCCTCGAACTCTGCCTCTTTCAAGAGGCAAAGTCCACAGCAAACATGTTCACTTGACCTGTTCACCTGCTCCAGAGAGATGCTGCAATTTTTATAGCTTCCCCCGCAAAATCTCACTGTCAGCTTTACACCTGTCCCTAATTTTTCCTCCAGTCCACCCCTAATGGGTTTAAATAAAACATGTACATAAAAATTAGGTTATTTTTGTCAATGCTGCAAAAATGTACTATGAACTTTGGTGACAATCACTTCTTTTTTTTCCATTATTAACAAATTGGCTCCATTTACAGCGGTACTCCAGTGCTGGGGATTAAATACAGCCATGGAAAAAAATAAGAGACCGCACCATTTTTTTCCCCTGGTCATTACTTTTGTAATTTGTGGGAGTCTGTCTGTGTAAAATGAGCATGTCACTATTGTTTTATATTGCAAAAAATGTTTGGAGAAAAAAAAAAAATATATAGAAATAATTTATTATTCCTTGAAACTGTTAAACTACACAACACTCTTCCATTTTTTTACAACTGCAACAATTAAAATAGTGATGTTAAGAGCAGAGTGTGTGCATGTGTGAGTCTGTTTCATCCCATCAGAAACTGAATCAGGAGTGAAGCTGCTGGAAT
>JBBJLS010013592.1:0-36050 GCA_037577275.1 Bryconaethiops microstoma
ACACACACACACACACACACACACACACACACACACACACACACACACACACACACACACACACACACACACGCCAGTACAAACTTTCCAGTATAGCACTGGAACATGGACTAGTTATAGACAGTTATAATCGACCTCCAGCTCCAGTCTTACCAACAAAAATGTCTTTGTGTGTCTCAAAAACATTTACTGTATGACTTTCTCCATCTGGTTTCTATTGAACTTCTACACATAGGAAAACTTTAACAAAGAGGCACCAGCCTGAGCACTGCACACGAAACTAGCTCAAAAAAGCTCACGAAACAAGTGACTACACAAACTACCTACCATTCCCGCTGTCTCTACAAAACATTAAAGCACGATCAGCTGAGAGTGTTGTGCACGAAGGTTTAATCAAGAAAACATCACCAAAGAGCAAAAACTCTTGAGTTTCCAACAAGTCATCTATTTCTATTTCTATAAATACATCATATTGACCTAAGCCTGTGTAAACATATGGAAAACTTTGGACACTTTTTTTAAATGAAAGGCACATATTGGGAAAGAAAAAAAGTATGGGATTTTCTTCTTAAGTTGCTTTTAAATTTTGCAAAATTTGGTTGTTTACAAAGGACTAGTTTTGGCAGGCACTGGCAGGAAAGTTCACAGCCCTCCACCTCATCCCAAAGATATTGGACGGCACTGCTTCACTCCACAAAGCCAATTATGGGGTCTATATTTCCCTCTAGTCGATGCTTGGCACTGGACATGGTGATTAGACTCATGTGTGTCTGCTTCAGCGTGATCCATTCTAAGAGTAATATTTTTCTATGAGACTATGCATGTGCAATTAAACACAATGGGGGAAGCAGTGGGGGGTCTTTCAAGTAGCTGGATTTACTAATTAGTAAATCCAGCTTTAAATCCAGTGTTCGGATATTTTCAACAAGTAGTGTATGTACATTTTACACAACACAGCTCCCATTCAGCGTGGAGTTTTGTTTTCAATGTTGCAGATCGCTCCAAACAGAACCACAAACCCAGTGCGAGCAAACCGGACTGACGATGCCCCTCTCGATCAGTCTCACCTTGCATAATCTGAGAGGGTCTCGACAGTTGAGCTCAGGTGAGGTCATGATGAAGATCCCTCAGTGAAATAGGAACTGGCCCAAGGGTGCAACCACATACCAAGGGAGAAAAAAGAAGGGAACAAAAGAGGAAAAAAAGAAACAGTAACTGAAAACAGAGAAGGCTCTATTCGTATTCATTCCCATAGTCAGCATAAGCATATCCTCCCAGTACTGACCACAATGTTCACATGATCGACTAGCTTTAGAGCTGTTCGACGTATCATTATGTGTTTAGGCGTTTGTTTTTTTTCTTCTTCTTGGCCAGAGTGTTCAGAACTAAGCACTGCAGTCATAAAAATCCTCTGGGATGAAGAATTGTTCCTTAACCTTCATTTAAAGTGCCTATAAATAAATGTGTTCTCCAAAGGCATCTGATTACAGTCAAAACATTTGAAATGAAAAACAAAAACAAATTTTTGTGTAACATAATAAATTCTCTGTTGAGCATTACACTACTTTCAGAAGGCTATTTAACAGAGGGATAAGTCCATTTATCAAATGGGAAACAAGAATGTGTCATTTGATAAGCATTATTCATGGTGTATGTGCACACTGATATGCCTACTGCTGCTTCTGAGAGTCCAAAAATACATCTCAACACTGGCACTGCCAGAGCACTGCCTCATAAGCCTTACAGACCAAAGCATTAAAGCATGTGTCTAAGTCTAATTTTAAGAACCACGTACCAGTGTACCTACCGAAACACAGGCCACAATGCACAAAAACCATTATGCACACAAGCGCAAAGATGGAAAACCCTTTTTTTGTTCGATTTCCCGTACTGTAACATGTCTGACTTAGACAGCTAATTATCATTCCCTTCCTGCACTGAAGCGTGTATAGAGTAGGAAAACTCCTAAAATGTGCAAGGACATGGGTACTAAAACTTTAGAGCTGGAAATCATTGCCTAGAGCAAAGAAATCTCATGTCTTAGATAGAGAAAGAGCAAGATTACTCCATCGGCATGAGGTTTTGTACATGCTGATGAACAATACTTTCACAAGCAGCAAATGGAGGTGCCTGCAGCTGGATAGAACCAGTTTAACCATGAGCTATTTGGGCCAGATTCCAGCGTGCCAATATGCCCTTAGTGCCAAAAAGGATGCATAAACAATTATCCACCAACGGCCCTCCAACATTCACACACGTCAGAAAAGGACATGCCTGTATCAAAGGCAAGGGTGTGTCCATTTGAATCCTACCATTGTTAAAGATTTAATATGTACCGTTCTACAATGGGTACAGTCCATATATGAAAAGTAATACGCAAAAACAGTCCGTTTTTACATATATCCGCCTTTTAGCGGTTTAACCCCCCCATTCAGGCTGAAGGAATATGGAGTGTTTCCGAAAAAGGGGGGGGGGGTGTTAAGAAAAGTAGTAATTTACATATTAGACTTAAAGGCTTAGCAACAAAAAATAGTTTGACTAAGTTTAAAAGAGGTGAGAAATGGTCATATAAAATAAATCGCAAAAATTCTAGGTATGTAAACATGATGGGTCGACCTCAGGGAACAATATAGAACACAACCCCTTTAAAGATTTTTAGGCAGAATACTGCACTAGCATTCATTCTTGAGAAAAGTGCAAAGGCTTCTGCACAATAACACACTATTATAACCTAGCAATAAAGCATGAGTAAAACTGACTTTTATTGTAGACAGGACCATTGTTTCCAAGTTTAAAAGGACAGCACCTTCATTCCCTCATATTAGAAAAATTACTTCTAATTTCTACTGTCCATTCCTTAAGATTTCTAGCCTGGGGATGACACTGGTTTGCACAGCGGGCTGTCCAGGTCCTGAAAGCAGGGTTTCATCTACATTAGCACCTGTTGTTAGCGCAACACACTCCAACAACACCTGTCTCTATCTCACTCACACACACACACACACACACACACACACACACACTCAACAGACCTCTGTCTGCTGAGAATCAGAGCAGGCAAATGCTTTTCCCCCTCAGGCTGGAACAGTGGTCAGTCAGACACACGAGCACATGTGGGCGTGGGCGCGCACACACACACACAGACACACACAGACACACACAGACACACACAGACACACACAGACACACACAGACACACACATCTCTCTCTCCCCTGTCCAGAGCACATGTCTGTTTCCTGGTGGTCTAATTATTCCTGTGCAGGTCAGAGCTGTAGTGGCAGTAAGTGTAATTTTAACCCAGGCGACTAAGATCACTTGTGACTAATGGGTATTCCCCACTGAAGGGACTGATCCATGCTCCTCCCACAGACGCCTTCGGGTAGACCACTGCACATTGGCAAAAATCACATTTAAGCAAATGTATTCATTTCAGATTATATTTATTTTGCATGTGTATGAAAGGACAATATATTTGCAGCACTTTTGTTTGGATCTAAATATATTCTCTGGCTCTCCATCAACATCAAGTTTTCTGTAACATCAGTATTAAAGGATTATTATTATTAGGATTATTTTTGCTAATATATACGTTATTAATAATAATAATTATTATTATTATTATTATTATTATTATATTATTATTATTTATCATCTTTAATATATCTATGGCTGGAACAGCTAAATGGAATTAGGCTAGATTAAAATAGCTTTATTCCTCATGGCAGAATCAGCCAGAGCCATCATAACATCTGGAAGTTCAAGTTGAAAGTTTTAAACTGCTCTGCTTCTTACGCAGCTCTCAGGTCCCTGTACTGATTTATCAAAACACTTTTTCAAGGCAGAGCTCTTTCTGAGAGCGCCTGTTTCCCTCAGAGCCACAAAAAGCCCGTGAGTCACCGCTCATTACAGTCAGCGTCCACTCACACGCCCATGGCAAGGCCGCGCCGTTACCACGACAACAAAACACTCCCAAACAGCAGCGGCAGCAGAGACGTTGTGTGAGAGAACGTGACGGAGATGGAGCTTAACTCTGCATCACAGACTGACCGAGTGAGAAACACTTCCCGGAACACACGCCTCGGTTACCATGGGCAACAAATGGACAGTGCCTGCTTGTGTCCACGTCAAAGCACTCAGACTAACTATAAGAGGATAAAACACCACTGTATAAGCTTACAAGCAGAGGGCATGGTCTCTGCCCCCAAATCTCAATAACTTTTTTTGCACAGAGAAATCCAGTACAGAACTTTCTTTGTTGTGCAGACAACCATGAGCCTTTTACAAATATAGAATGCTCACCCCCAGTGATGCCACAGTCATCTGGGGCCTGGCTTCGCTCTCTGTCTCTCTCTCTCTCTCTCTCCCCTCCATCACTTAGCCTATGCTAAGCAGCATGGGCTTCTGCTAGCTGATGGAATAGAATTGGCAGTTAGTGTTCTCCAAGTTTTTCTAATGCAGCATCCAATGACACTGAGTTTTACTGCCTTTTTTATGTGGGTGGTATGGCCTTTCCTCTCCTTCAACACTTAACACTACGCATCTGTTAGCCGACAGAATTGGCAGTTTGTGTTCTCCTCCAATGACACGGCATTAGAGTAGGTTAAAAAAGTTTTTGACCCTTTTTTTTTTTTTTTTTAAACCATTTTTCACCGCTGTGATTTTTTTTGAGGTTGGTAGGATGGCCCTCCTTCTCCCCATCACTTAGCACTATGCTAGCCAGCATGGCCGTCTGTTGGCTAATGTTCTAGTATTGGCAGTGATGCTGCATTAGAAAAAGTTGTGGTGCTTCACGTGGCCTTCACCCTCCCAATATTGGTGGTCTCATGTGACTGGGGGGCTCCTAGCTAGTGAGTGGATGCCACTAAATTGGGGGCAAAAAAAGGATTTAAAGGGAAAACATCAAACAGTGAAATAAAAAAATGGACTAATGCAGTGAGCATAAAATAAATCTAAATCATCTCATATTTTGGATTTTTTTAATTGTTTGGCAGAAGTCAAGAAGTTTTTTCTCAAGGGGGCCCTTTCTAACAGCTGGGGGAAAAAGTTTTAAGAGTTTCATAAAACATAATTTAATTTTGGATATAAATCCATTTATTTACTGGTAGCACATTTTAAGCATTTACACATTAGCCTGTGAAGCAAAAGGTCATTAGGATAAAAAATAAAATAAAATAAAATAAAAATTCAGTCTGCATTCTTTGACTAGTAATGTTCATGCTCTGCCAGAGCTAAACTTCAAAGTCTGTGGTGTGTCCATAACCCCTGTAGGTCTGGCCCACGCCTCATTTACACAGCAACACCACTTTAATGTCAGCAAACCAAACTCGATAGCGTAGATAGTGTTTGCACTTAGTGAACGCGCTGTTATACAACTCCTTGTTTGCATGTTCTAATCTTTCAGAGGTGTTTCCATGATTGTAAACCTACTATGTTGACATTCACAGAGTTTTTGTAAGCAGTCATCGGTTTTTCATATTTACATAACGAGAAAATTAGCGCTCCTACGCAAGCTGGCATAAGAACTGATGACAAGAGTATGCAAAACACACGTCAAATGTTCTGGTTCTGGTCCTTGGGCCTGATTCACCTAAAAATTTATGTCATTATTACAAAATCTCAAGCCAACTTTTTTGTTTTTACATGTTCACTATGGGTGGAACAGAGGGAATATTTTGAAGTTTGGTTTAGGAACCAGTTTCTATGTGTAACTGGGCAACGTCTCAGTTGCTTCGAGATGAACGTTTTCTTGCAAATAAGAGAAGGATTAAAGATGCCACAGATCCCTGAAACACTTCTGTCCAAGTGAAAGTCTGAATTGGATAGGTTTAAATACTAAACATATATTTACTAATGGAAACAAAAACACACCTAGGCACACATGACAGTGTTTAGAGACGGTTGTGCTTACAATCCTGTTTCACACACCCCCACAGGTAATGAAACAACATACCTTGCACACCTGAGGTTACAACACGTCTTTTGTCATGGAATGTGTCTATGGGATGGGCATGGCGCTCCGTCTGCATGTGCAGTACTAGCTAGCAGGCAACACTGTTATCACAAATTATACCACAAAACACTTCAATTCACCTTAAGGGCGTGAACCTCAGAGGTTGAGAAACAAATGATTCACGTCAGTGTGAAAAAGCTAGTTAGGGATAAGATTTAGAGCACCAGAGGCACAGTGTTTAAGAGCTGAATTCCTGCTTCAGGAATTCCTGTTCAATGTTGCAAGAAGGGTTTCAGGAGAGGAAAGAGTGTTTCAGGCCTTCATTTTGAAGTCTGTGTTTTATGTTAAGAGAACTGGCATGTTTGAGATGTAATGCAGTAACAGACCAGTGATGATTAACATTAAGTAAACACATACATACATACACACACACATACACACACGCCCACACTTTAAACAGTGGAATATTAAATCCTGCAGAAAACTGGATCCCCCTGAAATACAGGAGTAGTGAATTAGATTACTTCAGTAAGCTCAGTATTTCATGTGGATCTGTACATTTCTTAGCAACGCATGATCAGAACGGGTGAAGAATTGATCGACAGATTTTTGATCAGAAAAAAAAAAAAATTATTTTTATCTTGGCCAATCTGTGTTGCAATTTTACAGCGTAACCAATACAAGTCTGATAAATTCATGCACCATGTATTCAATTACTATAATTGCATTGTATTCAAATCAAATAATTTGTAAAACATCCAATAATTACTCACTGTGATGAACAGCCTCTCACTTCAGATTCTTTCAATGCTATTTATCAAATATGCAAGTGATTTTTTTTGTTAAGGAATTTAAAATGCCAGTTTGGTACTTTAAAGGGCCACAGTTATTTATATTGCAATTTTGTCTAACAGAAAGTACTGGCAATATGTTGGTATATTTTATGTGTTCATTCAGTTTAGCTGTAAAAAATAAAAATGGGCTTGTATGCCAGACACAATGTAGCTGGTTTAAGTAAAGGAATTTTCATAGTATTAGATGTGTTTGCCTGGCTAAAGACTGTTTTGTTGTGACTGTGAGTGTTTTATCTCTGTTCATACCTGGCCTTGAGCTCCTTGTAGTCCTCTCGCACTTTGCTGAGCTCCAGCTGCAGCCGAGCTCTCTCCTTGGCCACGGAGTCCAGGGTCTTGCGGGCATCGGACAGCTCAGTCTCATAGGCTGCCTTCATGCCACCCAGCTCCCGGCTGATCTCCGTCTCGGACTCTGTGATACGCAACCTCAGTCCAGCATTTTCTGCCTCCAGAGACCGCACCTTGTCAATGTAGATGGCCAGGCGGTCATTCAGGTTGCACAGGTCCTCCTTTTCCTGCAGCCGGGTGATGCGGGTGGGCGAGAGCACAGTGGCCACCCCACTACGGGTGCTGCGCTTCTGAGCCGGAGACTCCATCACTGGCCGTTAGGATTACAAGATTTGGTGCTATAAAGCTGTTTGGAGAGGCAAGGAGAGGAGACGAGACGAGAAGAGACAAAAACAAGAAAAAACAGAGGAGAAGAGAAAAGAAGAGGAGAGAACAGAGGAGAAGAGAACAAAAGAGAAATGAAAAATGAAAGAAAATGAATCAGAGGAATCGAGAATGGAAGAGGGATGGAGAAGAAAATATCATTATGAAAAGAGATGAAAAGAATGGAGAAGAAACAGAGAAAAAAGGTTAGAGAGTACTGAACTGATTGGCATGTTCTGAATTCTCTCATTGTGTCTGAACTCGAACACACAAGTGTGTTAAAGCCTAAAAACGGTGTTTATGAAATGAATCCAATTCAAAGCTTCAAATCATTCCAACTTCTCTTACACTTCCCTCCTCCTCCATCTGTACATCCACCCACCATCCCATCCATCTCAGTGCCACACCCTAGCAAGCTCACAAACCATTTACATAATTGTTCGTGGGTTTTCCACTACACACAGAACTAAGTTAATCAGAACCAAAACTCAAGGCACACTCAAGTGTCCTCACTTGACTCCTTTTTTGTCCTCATTTGACTCTCATTTGACTGAGACCCCAGGTTTTACTGATGCATTTAATTGCATTAAACTCAAACAAGTAACAATATTATAGAGTCTAAAATGTCATATAGAGAATAACAGGGCAAAACAGCAGACCATTTTAGTTTTTTTCTGCCTCTTTCACACTGAGAAGATAAGGCAATTCCTCACTGCACAGTGAAGCTTGTCCTTACGACACGCCCCCCACCCCACCCCACCCCCCTCCCTCTACACATACCTTTACTCTCTACAATGAAACTGAAAGACCATTCATTTTCTGCAAACTGTGTGACCTCTATGTAATAGTGCCTTCTGCCTGAACAAGAGTTGTCTGAGAAAGTACAACAGAGCTAAACAGGTAGTCATAATCCAAAAGTAGATAATCTTACCTGGTAGAGCGTGGTGTTGTAGAGCAAAGCTCCTGCACAGATCAGTGAGTGTTTGGGAAAACTTGCTGTAGGTGCAGCTTCTGCTTCTCTCTGTAGTCTTGCACTTTCAGAGTGTCTGGTGTGAATTGCTCACTCTGACTCTGGTCCTGGCTCCCTGCCTTTCAACCCTTCAGCAGGAAAAAAAAAAAGTCAGGCTAAGTGGGAGTGTCTCAGAATGAGAGGGTGGAGCCACCAAGCAGAGCAGAGCATTTACTGTCCCTACCTTCTCTTTCTCTCTTTCCTTCTCCTTCATCCGCTCTTTCTTTCTGTTTTTGGCCCTTTGAGAGATTGAAAGATTTCTCATTCTGTTCTGCAGATCTTTTTATTTTTATTTTTTTACAGTATAGGTTCTGATTACAGTGACTACAAAATTTCCAATTCCAAAGAAAAGTCTTCTTTTGCCAGCAAGCCTCCCTATGCCATGATCTCTCTTGCCATCCAAATCCACTGACAGAAACAGGACATCCTTTAAAAATATAAATCCATTCGAATGCACGAGGCTGCACAACCCATGTCCAAGCATAAAAATCCCAGACGGGCCATTTGTGATCAAGATAAATCTGGCCAAATATTTATTACAGAGGGGTGGCTTCCTAAAAATGAACTGTCCAATCAGGTATATGGACAGATGGAGACTGACAGGTGGCTGGGAGGGCACTTGGGTTGTGTACCAATATTTTTAACTCTAGCATGCTCTGAACTAAAGTTCTCCTCCTCTTCGCTCTCTTTTGCACACAAGCCTGTATAAATATTGGATGGGTGTCAATAAGGTGGCAGCAGCTCTGCTTATGCTCCAGCTATTCAGAGTACTTGGAGATCAGTGCTTATAAAAGGAAAGAGTATTTTAAAATGTGAGCAGACTAGTTGAGTTGCTTCTTTTTGTAATAATAATTACAGAAGCTGGTGAGGAGCTCAGCAGCAACACAAGCCCTTCCACAATGTCTCCTGACCATAGGCCCAAATAGGGCCATCACGATTACTCGATTAATCTCTAAAGTAGTACATAAACAATCAACTTAATGAATTAGCAATGATCAGTTAGCAGATGCATATTTTAATATTTCAATATTTCCCAACTGCTCACTTTAACAGGTTATTTATCATTTTGTCCAGGCCATGGATGGTTTGTTATTCCCCTTTTCAGTCGACTTTGGTGTTGTTTTGGCTCTTTTAAAACAAATTGCTCAATGAACTGCAATAATTTAAAAAAAAAAACAACAGCAAAATGGATTACAAATAAAATCCTGGTCCCAGACCCAAGGCATGGCAGTGGTCTCAAGCAGGCCCTGTATAAGGCTAGGGAGTGTCTTCCTGGTGTGGCTGACTCAGTGGAAAAGAATCATCAGCCACAGCCCCTCCAAGAGCCATGCCTACCAGCAGCACACTGAAAAACCTCTCTGTTCTCCAACCGTCACAGGGTGGCTCTCCCTGCACCCACCACATTCTTGTCTACAATGAGGCCAATTCCCTGGTGGAAATCCTTCCCTGACCACTGTATTCTCCCTGGAATGTTTGAGGACACTTTCCTAAATCTCACTTAATAGGTTGACCAGCTGTGCAGATCCAAAATGACCATCAGCACAACTGCTGAAAAGAAGCAGCCCCAAGACCTGACAGACGCCAAACAGCTTTTTTTTTCACAGTGTTTTCTAAGGCCAGCTGAACTGTCACTTCTTTTTAAACACATTCACTGACCTTCAAAGTCACACAACAGTTCACAAAAGGCCCAAAAAACACAACTCAGACTTAAACACAGACCTCCTAAATAAGAGTACACACATGACCCAGGTAAGAAAAACGACTTCCTTAGAAGGACAGATCTAGGGGTACTAGGACAAGGGCGTTTAGCAGCCCTACCCTATTTCTCCGGAATTGAGGAAAAGGGCAAGAGTACAATTTTTTGTTGCAACAGCAAACGGCTGAGTCATGGGTAGGGAATGAAGTGTTTAAAGTCTTTATGCTCAGAAAAAGCAGGCTTCCGAAGAGAGCCTAGATGGTCTAATATGAATATGCATTTCATAGTAAAGATACGTAAGAGAAAACCCAGCGACTCACGCGTTTTGCGTCTCTAAACGTGCAGAACTCTAGCCGCAGCCACGGCGCAGCAGCTCCACTCATATCTCTCCAATGCCTGCATGGACACAGACTCAGAAACTCCCTCTAGCAGTGATCATCAGAGCTGCAACTGCACATATGGACAAAAGTATTGGGACACCTGTTTTTCAGGGTTTACTTCCAGAGTAAGGCAATCTTAATGCTTCAGCATACTAAGACATTCTGGACAAATCCTTCCAACAGTTTGGGGAAGAACCTTTTCTATTCCAGCATGATTGTGCCCCAGTGCACAAATCAAGCTCCATAAAGACATGGCCGGGTAAGTTCAGTGTGGAAGAACTTGACTGGCCCGCACAGAGCCCTGACCTCAACCCCATTCAACCCCTTTGGGATGAACTGGAACAGAGATTGCGAGCCAGACTTTTTCGCTCAACTGGGCACAAATTCCCACAGAAACTCCAAAATCTTGTGGAAAGCCTTCCAAGAAGAGTGGAAGCTGTTATACCTGTAAAGGGGGGGAGGACAACTCCATATTAAAGTCTATGTATTTGAATGCAATGTCATTAAAGTCTCTGTAGGTGTAATGGTCAGGTGTCCCAATATTTTTGTCTGTACAGATGTGGTGTGAAAAACAATAAATTATATTAGGATATTGTAGCTCAAAGTAAACATGTTTTTGGTCCTGTGAATACTAGCAGCTAAAGAGCCTCCCTGACAGGCACAAGTGTCTTACAATGTTTTCTGGGAAATATATGGATAAGAAAAATGCAAAGAAGAATGTGTGGAAAGCAGCTACTCTATATCGTTTTGAAAGACATTTAGTATCGCATGAAAAGCAGCATGACTTCTTTACACGGTTTGACGCACAGAACAAAGAGCCTGCGAGGAAAGCAACACCACCCTCCAGCGACCCTGTACTCCGTCTCTCTACAGCTCTCTCCAGAGTTAATCCACGCAATGCGCAGAACAACTGGCTGATGTCCTAACGGACATCTTCAACACATCTCTGAGCCAGTCGTCTGTGCCAGCGTGCTGGAAGTCCACCATCACTGTCCCAGTGCCGAAAAAGTCATCAGTCACATGCCTGAACGACTACCGACCCTTTGCGCTTACACCGATCATCATTAAGTGCTTCGAACGGCTGGTCATGTCGCACATAAAGACAAATCTCCCCACATCTCCAGACCCAGTTCAATTTGCATACAGGTCCAACAGGTCAACTGAGGATGCCATATCCTATACTCTCCACCTATCACTGACACATCTGGACAAAAGGGACACCTATGTCAGGATGTTATTCATAGACTTTAGCTCTGCCTTCAATACGATCATCAAAAGCTGATTGTGAGTAGGCTTGGCCTGAACACCACTCTCTGCAACTGGATTTTGGATTTCCTGACAGACAGGCCCAGTCAGTTAGGATAGGTTGCAACACCTCCAGCACCGTCACTCTGAGTACAGGAGCGCCGTAGGGCTGCGTATTCAGTCCTTTGATCTTCTCCCCGCTAACCAGCCACATACAACACTAACCACATCATCAAGTTTGCGGATGATACGACTGTGCTGGGACTGATAAGCAATAGCGATGAGTCCGCCTACAGAGAAGAGGTGGAACGGCTGTCTGACTGGTGCAGAGACAACAACTTATCTCTTAACGTCGCCAAGACAAAAGAGATAATTGTGGACTTCAGGAGGACATGTCCTGCCCACCTCCCACTCAGCATCAATGGATCAGTTATGGAGATCGTAAGGAGTACCAAATTCCTTGGCGTGCACATAACTGAGGAACTTACATGGACAGAGAACACCACCTTCATAACCAAGTGAGCCCAGCAGAGACTACACTTCCTGCGACGGCTGAAAAGAGTAAGCCTTCCCCCTCCAATCCTCACCACATTCTACAGAGGCACCACTGAAAGTGTTCTGACAAGCTGCATCACTACCTGGTATGACAACTGCAATACATCCAACTACAAGCGCCTGCAGAGGATAGTAAAGACAGCAGAGAACATTTTTGGGGTGCCTCTCCCCTCACTCCAGGACACATTTCACAAGCACAGTGTTCGCAGGGCCTGCAACATTGTGCAGGACCCCTCTCACCCCTCACACAGACTTTTCTCCCTCCTGCCATCCAAGAGGAGATTCTGCAGCATTAGAGCTAGGTCTACCAGACTGCAGGACAGTTTTTATCCACAAGCTGTCAGGCTTCTTAACAGCACGCTGCCCCCAAGAAATCCTCACTAACTCTACCTCTCCTTAACCCCGACCAGCCTGTTCGCCTTTACTGTATATGTATAGTACATTAATATAGCCTACCCATTTGCACATACCATAGATTCATAGATTCATATATTACCATATTTTGTCTGATTGCACTGTTTTTGTCTTGCACAATGTTTGTCTTGTCTATTTTATTTCTAAATGTTTTTTCTTCTATTGAACTAAGGATTTGGATGTACACTGCAGATCCAGATCTCTCGCCATTTTGTTTCCCTGTATACTTGTATACGGTGAAATGACAATAAAGTTCACTTTGACTTCTCTGACAAATATTAGTTGGCTTAATTACTGCGGTTACAAGCTCTTTAACATTCACGTAGCTAGTAGGGATTGCTTCGCCCACTGCATGTTTTATGCACTATATTTCTGGGATTGCTTCTACAGAATGTAAATTTCAGTTACACACTGTGTTTGGGTTTCCTCTGCCGAATATCAGTTGGCTTAATTACTGCAGTTACAATGCACAAAGAAAGGCACACTTCTGGCCTTTAGGAATAAAACTGCTTCAACACGCTCTGATTCAGCTGTAATGTTATCAAGACTGCTCAACACAAAATTTCATGTTCAATAGGGATATTTACTCAGCTGCCCGCATTCTCCACCAAATTATTCAGAAAATTTAGCTTCACTGATTGATTCTCAACCAGAATATATGTAGGAATTAGCTGAGGGCTGATTCACCACTATATTCATTCACTGATTAGTCAATTTGTTTATTACTTGATTAATTATTTATTACTTAAGGGTCTTATATCAAGCTGGGTTATTAAGTAATCCAGCGTGAGCTATTCGTCCAGCGAGCCAGTTCAGGTGGAATGCTTTAATTAACCTTATAAAACTCTTCTTAATTGTGCGGTTAAAAAGAGTTTTGCTTGGATAGGGGAATTATTTGGATCAATTTAATTACTTTATGAACATAGGTGCTTATCAGCCGTGACATGACATCTATCCCCGGTCTATGGGAGTAGATTTTAGTAGTTTAAAGTCTCGTGTAGACATTTAAACAACATAGATATCGGATTAGAAGTGAATGTAAGTTGGCAGACTGTAATAGAGAACAGAATACCGTACAGCTAGCTAAAAGTAGTTGGCTTGAAGCTAACACGCTGGAGCTATCTACTGGGAAAGTATTCGGACATTGTCAGTACCACTTTGCTCGATGTCTGAGAGTGCTCGTCCACCTGACGAATTGGACACAGGAGACTCCACAGGAATCAACAGCGCCAGAGACAGTGTGAGGAGTGATGCTATGTAACTGTTTGATGCTGCTGGACATTGATTGCATTCTTCGGTGACAAGGTATAGGCACCTGTGTTCTTTTTCTTTTGCTCATTAGAGTGAAGTGGCCATGTCAGTTTGTGGCCTCCCCGATCACAAGCATCAAACAGGCCTGCAACGTTGAACCTTGATTGTTGGCACAGGTTCAATTTTGTGCTGAACTACGTGTTGCTGTGTAAACTGTTGGTTAACCACACATGTGTAAAGTATAGAAAACAAGTAAGAGAAAACACAAGGTATGTTAGTTTAACCGTTCTTTATTATTTTTCAAGTTATTTAACATTGTTTCAGTAAAATACAATTGTTTAATATACTTTATTGTGCAAGTGTTGGTCTATTCAGGTATCTTCATATTCAGATAACCCTACAACTATATTTAGTAATTTTGAGTAATACATTGAGGTAAAAGGCACCCCTTTTAAGTTTATACTTACCAGAACCTGTCATAGTGACCAAAGGAGTGCTACAAGTATTTATGACAACTGACAGGTTTACACATACTTTTAAGTGCTGATGGAATTTTGAGAGGTTTATGAATACCACAAACCTATCCTAAATCCTCACTCAGCTAAGTTGACAGTAATGTGGGAACAAAATGTGTCAAGAGACTTCAAAAGAGCTGGGAATATACTCATTTAAGATAAAAAGCACTACCCTATGTCTCTACTCTTGAATCAGAATACATCCCTTTTATATAAAAAAAAATGTTTTATGATAAATATGCCCTGCTTTGTTCCATAACAACATAAAAGAAGAAGAACATTCAGTTATGCTTGGTGCACGTCAAGGTAAAGAGATTTTGTTTCAAGTAAAATTTGCCTATTTCGCGTGCAATATGAAATATAAGATAAAAGAAGGTACAACAGTGGAATGATGACGCAGTGGGTAGTGCTGGCAGGGGTGACTAAGGGTTCCTTTCAGTTCTCCCCATGTCTGAATGGGTTTCCGCCAGGTGCTCTGGTTTCCTTATACAGTCCAAAGGCATGCACATCAGGTGAATTGGAGATGCCAAATTGCCCCTTGGTCTGTATGTATCTGTCTATAACAGACTGGTGACCTGTCCAGGATGTTTCCTCACCTTTTGCCCTGTGACCGCTGGGACAGTCAAGTCAAGTATGTTTTTACAGTTTCAGTTGAGGGTAAGTTTTCTTTTTTAAGACCTGATCACACTACCTGCTGATGAACTGTTCCACATTGCCAAGGTCATCTGTCCATTACAAGGTAAAGACTCATCTGAACTGGACTTGGACAGTGAGGGTTGTTTTGAATACATCAATGCCTTTATGTCAAGTGAATCTTTACTTGAGACTGAGGACCAGGGTATAAGTGTACTGTTGTCATTATGGGAGACTGTAATCAGCAAAAGCGTTCTGCAACACTGAATGTACATCTGATGTTGATGCAAACACTCACCCTGCACATGTGTCACATCCACCCACTACTGATAAACAGCCACTGACTACTAATGGCATCTACCTGATACCACAGGCTACAACTAATTTAGGGGGTGTTAAGGGGCCTGAACCTAGAACAAACACAGATTTAAGTAAAATGTTTGCGGAGTATGAAGCACTTAGCAAGAAAACAACACCACCCACAAAGCACACTGATATGGCCCAATCTAGTGCACAGGGGAACCCCATCCCACCACCACAACAGCACCAGGCTGAACGACCTTAGCTGACAGCTCACAGCAGTACATTCCCATTGGTAGGACTCCCATGTATCCAGCCCCGCGAGTTCAGGATACACGGATGCCAGATTAGGGACCACTTGTCAGACATTGCATATAACAATGTGTGCAGACAGGTGGATGCTGGTCTCAGAGAGAACTTCAGCGAGACTGACATTATCAGAGGTGTGCTAAGAATCATCAAGCTTGGCATTTTCAAGGAGATAAATAAGGACGACATGACAGTAGATGAATTAAAGTGTTCCTACAGTCATACCTGGGAGATCGCAGAAGCACAGAACTAATTCAAGAATTGATGTGCACCAAACAAAATGACCACAAGACACCCCAGCAGCTCTTATACTGTGTAATGGGGTTGAAGCAGAAAATACTTTATGCAGCGAGACAAACTGACTCAGACCACAGTATAGTGCAGCCACTGTACAAGATGTGTTTTTACACACAGTATACCAGGACCTGAATCACCGATGTAAAGACATCCGCAGTGAATTGAAGCCACTGCTTGCTGAAAGTAATGTGACCGATGATGCCATCCTTAGACACGTAATGAAAGTCACCCGTGATGAAAATGAGAGGCTGCGATGATTGGGTCCACCAAACAGAATGAAACAGTCCACAGTGAGTGGAGCTCAAGTTCACAGTGAACCTGGCGGCGACGAGGGAGGAAAGACAGAGGTTGCTGCGAGAAAAAGCCACAACGACCCAATCAAACAACTGACTGCGAGAATCGACATGGTTGATGCACTTCAACACTCCTTGGCCGCAAGGGTGGAGAGGGTTTGCCAATGCTCAGCCAGTCAACCAACCTCACACAGAGTTAGCCACTCGCGATGCTGTTTACAGTGTACTGGAGAAGGGAGACAGGACTGTCCACATTGTTTCATTTGTGGTGAGGAGGGGCACCGGGCAGCTGGATGCTTAAAACGACCTCAGCGGCAGGGAAACGGAAACCGGCCATTGCAGAGGGATAACCAGTGACCGCAGAACGAATGTCCCAAACTGATTCAACTTTCTCGACGCTAAAGGGACCTGAAGGGATAAAAGCCATAGGTCAAAGGTGTACCAACCAAAGACAAAAGAACAAATTAACAGACCCAAAAGTGAAACACAGGACTCCAGGAACAAACAGTCTGGAACCTTACCGGACCAAAACTGACATCATATTTAAACTGATATGAAGCAAAGCATTAACCCAGTGCAACTTGAATGGACTCGCCATGAGGGCACTGCTCGACACAGGGGCACAAGTCAGCATAGTTGATCATGTGTGGAAAGAGAAATACTTACGTGATATCCAGGTGAGACCACTGCAAGACTTACTGGGGTGGGGGACGATCTGAAGGTATGTGCAAGGAATGGAGATCCTATTCCATTTGACAGACGGACAGTCATTACAGTCAACTTGCTAGGAAACAAGGATCCGAGCCTGTCCATCAGTATGCTGTTCCTGCTAAGCAAAATGCCAATTGACAGGCCACTCCTGAGTTTTAATGTGGTTGTGGAACTGGTTCAGGGCCAATCCGAACAGCTCACGCAAACACTTACCGCCCTATTAGCGGGAGCTATTGATGTCCCAAATGAGAAGGAACAAACCCTAATTGATGTTATATGGGCTACAGAAGAAGATGAATGTGGTCGTCTGAAGGTCGGCCAGAGTGGAGTCATCATTCCAGCAGGACATGTTGCTTGGGTGCAGTGCCGGATCACGTCAAAGCTAGCACAGTTGGGTTCAGTAGTCTTGTTCAGTAGCCACAAGAGGATAACACCCATCTGAGATACTTAAATATCGGAGAGGGGCTCTTGGAGATGCCTAACAAAGGCAACTCATGCACATCGGTACCCACAGGTAATTACACAGGATGTGGTCCTTGGGACACTGCAGTGGATAGAAAGAATAATGGAACCTGGACAATCAAGTGAAGCAAAGCAGACAGTCAGGGTCCAGTGGTTTGCGTTAGGAAAAAGGACAGCAAACTCCGGCTCTGTGTGGACTAACATCTCCTAAACAAAAAGACCATTCCTGATCGACACCCATTGCCTAGGATACAGGAGTTAATTGACACTCTTGGGGGATATTCCTGGTTTAGCATTTTAGACCAGGGTAAGGCCTACCACCAGGGTTTTATCGACGAGGGTTCCAGACACATGACAGCATTCTTTAACCTCTTGGAGCCTGTATGAGTGGGTGCGGATGCCTTTTGGCCTGTCAAATGCAACTGCTGCAAATCCAACGCAGCATGGAGGAGATGCTAGACTCAAGGGATGAGTGCTGCATACCATACCTGTTGTTACATCCACGGGATGATAGGGTTTAGATAACGGGTGCGTGAGCCCAAAAATGCCAGCTGTGATAATAAAACACCAACAAGGGAATCACTATTTACAAGCTTTTATCGTTTCTATTTACAAAATATACAAGAGGATCTATTTACAAACATACAACTCTATATACAAACACACACACAACGCTAGGTGGGGTCTTGACAACACCAACGAAATGAACTAAACAAAATATCCCTAAGCCTGCCTAACAAGATTCTAACTACAGCAAAAATACAAGGGAGGTGTCTGCCTCTAACTAAGTGACTCTAACAGAGGGGTTCCTACGTGAATGCAAGGTGTCAGTAGGTTCTAAGCTACCCACCTAGTCAAGACGAGACATACAAACAGGAACACCCAAATACTCACACCACACTCGCTAGTCACACATTCAAAGAAACACAGGCACTCCAAACAAACACAGGCAAGCAACAAAGGAATATTACAAACACACTCGCAACCACCACAACAAAAGTCTCTCTTTCTCCACACTCTCTCCAATCTCCTCTCACTCTCCTCCCCCCTGTCTCTCAACCTCTTCCTGTTTATATGGGGCAGAGGCGGGACTTCTGGTGACCGTTTCTCCAATCCCATCACAGCTTCCACGATTGACCAATCAGAGGTCCATCACGTGATCTCGACAACCTATAAGGAGACAGACACAAAAACCCACTTCTACGTGCCACGGCACATAACACCTGTCCTGTGTTATGCCAAGTTATTTGAAGAACATATTGAGAGCCTTAGGAGAGTGTTTAGGGCCCTTCGGTGTCACAGCGTAAAACTGAAACCTGAAAAATATAAGTTGTTCCAGAAAGAGGTCGGGTACGTGGGGCGCCTGGTGTCTGCTGAAGGAGTGACGATAGATCCGAGGGACCTGGAGGCTGTTCGATCTCTCGCACACAGGACCCCACAGATGGTGGGGGATGTATGAAGGCTGTTGGGGTCCCTCAGTTATTACCAAACATTTATCCAGGACTTCTCCAGAGTTGCAAGGCCCCTGTATGAGTTGCTTCAGGCAAAGACAGGGCCTGAGCAAGCCTTCACGCTCCACACCGACGCATCAGAGGAGGGCCTGGGAGCGATTCTTTACCAGCGACAGGAGGAAAAACTGAGGGTAATTGACTATGGGTCCAGGACACTGATGAAGGCTGAGAGGAACTATCGTTTACACAAAGGCAAGCTTGAGTTCTTGGCCTTGAAGTGGGCAGTCTGTGAGAAATTCCAGGACTACCTGTTCTCTACCTATGCTCAGCGCTTCACTGTGTATACCGATAACAACTCACTGACTTACGTGATGAGCACTAAAAAGCTGAACGCGATGGGCCATCACTGGGTCAGGGAGTTATTTGATTTCCGGTTCAAATACCAGCCAGGAAGAGTTAACACTAAAGCTGACACGCTGTCACGTCTTCCCCTGGACATTGAAGTGTTTGAGTTACAGTGTACAGAACAGCTACCTACCTGTGTTGTACAAGTGGCCTGGGAGGGTAGTCATGTGTCCGGGGAAAAGGATGTGTCCTGGATTGCTGCTTTGTACATGTCTGCTGGAGAAGAAAGTAGAGCCATCTCCCACTTGCCTGCTGACAATTGGACTGGAAGAACTGACCGCAGCCCAAAGAGATGATCAAGTGATTTCGCAAGTAAGGCAGTGGAAAGTGGATGGTGTCAATCCAACAGAGGAAATGAGAGAAAACTTGACAGCAGGAAGCTCATGTACGAATGGAGTAAACTACATGTGGAAGGGGGACTTCTCTACCGAAGGATGATGCACCTCCACGACAGGATGGGACATATGGGGACAGAGAGAGTACTCAGTCTGGCGAGGAATCGATTCTACTGGCCATATATGAAAGCTGAGATAGAAGGGAATGTGACCAGGAAGTGTCCCTGTATAAAGCAGAAAAAGCCCTCCGCACATGTCCAAGCACCCATGAGTTGTATTACAACACCTATGGAGCTGGTGTGTATAGATTACCTCCACTTGGAGCCGAGCCGTGGGGGCTTTGAGTACATCCAAGTGGTTATGGATAATTTCACCAGGTTTGCTCAGGCCTACCCAACTAAAAACAAGTCAGGGCGAACTGTAGCAGAGTGATTATTCCAGGACCCACGCTTTGGGTAGCTAAGTTGCACCATGATCCGGGCTGTGAATTTGAGAATGAATTGTTCCGCACTCTCAAACAACTTGCTGGCATTGGGCACTCCTGCATGTCGCCATACCACCCGCAAAAGAACCCTGTGGAAAGGTTCAACTGGACCCTCTTGCAAACACTGAGGACGTTGACAGACAGGGAAAAGGAGAGATGGAAGGACTACTTACCTCATATTGTACACGCATACAACTGTACCCGCCACGAATCAACGGGGTACTCTCCCTTTTACCTGCTGTACGGATGACATCACCATCTCCCAGTTGATCTGATCTTTCTTCTGGTATTGCCAGAGGAAGAAACAACACCTAAGGGGTACGCAAAACAGTGGGCACACAGGATGAGTGAAGCGTACAAGATCGCTGAGAGTCACAGTAGGCAGTCAAATGTGAGAGGGAAAACTCAGTATGACCAGAAAGTGAGGGGGGTTGTGCTAAAGGCAGGAGATCGAGTATTGGTTAGGAACCTGGGTGAGCGAGGAGGCCCAGGAAAGTTGCGGTCCTACTGAGAGAAAGCTGTATATGTGGTGAAGGAACAAGTGTCAAACAACCCTGTGTATGTCGTATATCCTGAGAACAGGGACAGTCGAAAGACCAGGACATTACATCGAAACCTGTTGCTATTAGTGAACGACCTACCTGTAGAAGCTCCAGCGATGACACCCGGATCCACGAGATCTGAAAAACAGAAAAAAACAATGAGACACACAAGCAACAACAACATAGATGACAAAGACAGTGACCTGGCAAGTTCTGATGTAGAGGGTGACACAGGAGGATACTGGTTAAGAGCTCCAGTCAATTGGCCAACATCAGGAAGTGACCATCTCCCAGAGCAAGCCCCTGTAAGGGAACCCATTCGGGTCCTACAGAGAAGTGAAAACCCAGAACAGAGTCAAGACAGAGAGGTGCAAAGAGCAAGTGGGAGTCCAGCGGATAGAGGAACAGCTACTTACCTTGAGGCAGCACATCCAATTTACGCTGATGAAGCAGGTGGAGCAAATATGGAAAATGAGCCTGAAGGTGTCGACAGAGCTGAGGGTCTGGGAATGAAAGAAGAGGCCAGTGTCTGAAGTTCAGCTAGAGAGCGGAAGCCAAGACAAATGTATACCTATGATACGTTGGGCCAACCTGTGAACCACCCCTACACTCACACACTGAACTCAGTTACTGCTTACCCCACTCCACACATGCCCGTTTAGGGTTTACACAACTACACCACACCCATTACTTAACCTCACTGGTATTTACCTTCCGCCCACACACCCTATGGGGTTGGGAAGCTTTGATCTTTTTGATCAACTTTTTAAACACCACCACCTTTCACTTTGGGCCCTGTGTCTGTGTAATGCATTCTTCAAAAAATTCAGCACAGGAGTTTATTTCCTGACCACTGGCCCATGAAACACTCCTCTGCGGCCCATTGGTTCTTTTTTTTTACTGTCACGGGACTGAGCCAATCATATCTTTAAACACCTCCCCCTTTTGGCTCTGTGTTAGTGTGCATTGTTAGTGAATGAGATGGAGAGAGGACATAAGAGAGTGGGTGGAGAGAAACTGCCAGAGAAAAAAAAGGGCACTTCAGGCAGACGCTGCCAAATGTGCCAAAATTACTGACATTTTTGCTGCAGGGCCTTCATCAGCTGATGATGGCGGCGGTGGCAGAAGTGAACCTGCGGTAAACTGGACTGCATTCAGAACACCTAGACTAAGTTATGAGTAAAGGAACCCATTAACCACCCTTAGTAAATCTGTGCCATTCTAGAAAGTTATTGGTGATATATAAACTAGCTGTTTGGAAAGTTATGGTGATCACACACCAATAAAACAATTGTTTCATGGCCACATTAGTTTGTCTTGTTACATTTATGAATGTGGGTGAAATAAGCTAATAATATGTCAGTGTTACCGCTAGGAGAATGGCTATTTATTGTGGACATAGGCTAAAACAATAACACACATATGATTAAAACAGAACAAAAATGGTAAAATTAAGGTAAATCTGGAAGGCAAAAAAGATAAAGACATTTTGAAAGAGTTTAAAAATGAGAATGCATTTTCTTTCTTTGACAAAAATATCCAAAAATTAAACTAAATTAAATTAACACAAAAATAATGAACATAAAATCACAAAAAAAAGAGAGAAACAGCAAAATAGATGTTAAAATGGAGATGGAAATCTAATCTCCAGCAAAGAAAGAATGAATACATGTTAATGTGGAATACAAAACGTGTAAAAAAACAAAACCTTTGTCAGCAACCAGAAAAAATATAACTCAACAAAATGGAGAGCACTGAAAAAAAGAAAACAGGTGAAGAATTGCAAAAAAAATTAACGGTAAGGAGCTAAATAAGGAAACCCTTTCTTGTAATCTGCCAGGAAGGAATTAGTCGATTATTTGTGCCATGCTATTTTTCATGTAGAATTTTAAATCTTGAGGCGACTGAATGGCATATCAAAGAGCAACTTTCAAAAATGGATTCTCAACACGCTTTGAAGCGAAACCTAAAAAGCCGGAGGAAACATAATGTCATGCTTCCAGTGACTCCTCCATCAACTTCCCACCTCAGAAAAAAAGCTCTGCCGGCACTGAGGAGTCACAAATGTGCACTAGCTTTCTCCTGAAGCTTCTAACTCTGCAGATGGAACAGAGCTTTGCTCCTCCATTCTTAGTCCAGGGCTCTCAGTTCATCTGTCAACCAGGTGCTCCTTTACTTTGACATAAAGTTTGTGAAGTTTGTTGGTTTTCCTGAGAAATTCTTGAAATGCATTACACCAAACTTTGTCAGGTGCTCTGTCACTTTATGACTGTTGACCTTGTCAGAAAATGGAACATAAAATTGGTCTGAAGAAAAAATGTCTGTTTTACCACTTGATGAAAAAGCATATGAACAGCTGTTTCTTCAAATGCTACGTGGCTGTGATATTGGAAATGGGGGATATGAGGGAAGAAGAACAGCCAGATGCATTTAAAATGTTCAGAAAAAAAACTCACTTCAGTGCTGGAGGTTGACTAAACAGCAGAAAAGAACACTTGGCTCAGTAAACGAATCTAGCACATTTATTAGAGTTTTTGTACACAAACCGTTCATGCTGTTCTCTGTTCATGTTCTTCTCCAAATTGCTGGTTTTGCTGAGAAGAAATCTTTAAAAATGCATTCCACCAAAGTATGTGTGATTCTCTGTCACCTGACAGAGCTTTCAGTCTTATCTCAATAGCAAATGGGCTTTGAAGAAGAAAGGAAATATCTGTTTCATACCTTTTATTATCTATTTGAGCAGCTGTCTCATCAAATACAGCCTGTTCGTGATAATGAATGGAAATGTTGAATAGGAGGGCAGAGGCATGATCTTAAATTTAAAGAACTCACTTTAGAGAGAGATGCTATAATTTAAAAAAAGATGGGTAAATTTTATTCCCCTCCAGGGTCAACTAAAACGATCAACATCCATCCCCCATCGACAAATACAATGAGTAAGAAGAGTGTCAAGTTGGCAAGCAAGTGAGTGGAAGCTTAGAATGCTAAGGCGAAGGCCAGGAGCAGCCCTTTGGCCAGCATGAGGATGAGGAGGAGTGTGATGATCATTGCTGCTCAGACCGCCAATAGCCATGCTGTTGGCAGTTAAGCCCAGCACCCATATAATGGATGTTACGGCAAAATTTCTACCGTGTTCCAGGGATTCAAGACTCAAGATCAGAGAGAGTTTTAAAGTCAAATAAAGTTTATTATATTTGCCAGGCAAATAGAGCAATCCGACCCCCGCACACCGGTTCAGTGGCCTGGGAACGAAGTGCTGCCAACAGACAAGAAAAAGGGGTCTTTATTGTCTCTCCTGCATGATGTAATGCTGTCACTTCAGCCTTGACTTCTAAGAAGTGAACTATTTTTGCACATGTACTTCTGCACAGGTGCTTTACCATGCTCAAAGGTGCAGACCCGAAACTGCACGTCCTGTGCTGAGCTGACAACAAGTTTCTATATGTTTTCCACTCAGCTTCTTGTTCACTGACCCTCTGGGTTTTACCCCCCCTCAGACAGTGCTGTTTTAATCTGGGTAAGTTCAATAGTGTTTATGGCTTTGCGGTACACAGCCTCACTCGACATCAGGATGGAGAGGCAAAATGTACAGACACTTCGTTCCAGACCCCCTGAAAGATAGCACACAACACACTGATCATATATCTGATAATGTCTGATTATGTGAAGAGGATAAACCCAGTAACACAAAGAATAAGCAAAACACAACAACCTGGTTAACTAAAAAATCTTCCTCCAAATGTGTACAGCCCAGCGAGCTGTACACATTTGTGGTTTTTTTCCAGTAAACGATGGATTAATAAGTTCTGGTGGATGGGTTTTAAGCACACTTTGAGCTGGAAATTTTTGCTGGATCTGGCAACCCTGCATCTGGTGCTTCATACCACTGACGCTGTGTGTCCTTGTAAATTGAACATTGCTGTACTTTTTGTACATCAGGGTTCGCTAACATTAGTCAACGTTCCGGTTGTCTGTTTAGTAAACAGTTCATTTAAAGCAAAGTGGCCCTTATGCATGAACACACCACAGTACACAATAATAATAATAATAATAATAATAATAATAATAATAATAATAATAATAATACTACATTTTAGTTTTTTAGGCGCCTTTCAGGTCACCCAAGGACGCCGTACAAGATTACAAAGTAAAATCATTATTAAAATATGAATACAATATAGAAACATGCCTCACAGAAAAGACAATAATACAGGTTCAAACAGGATACAAATAAAAACAAATTGTAGTGTGTGTATGAGAAAGATGATCTCCACCGATGGGAGACTCAGGATGATGTATGGAAAGCCAGTAAGAAAAGATTAATTTTAAGTAGAGTTTTGAAAGTTGAAAGCTCAGTGCATTGACGAAGTGCAAGAGGGAGAGAATTCCATGGTTTAGGACCTGCCACACTGAAAGTCCTGTCTCCCATAGTCTGCAGATGGAGGCAACAGAGGAATTGGGCATCAGTGGAACATAGTGTACGTATGAGTTGGTATGAAGTTAAGAGATCGGAGAGATAGGCAGGTGAGAGATTAGTTGAATTTTGAAGACCAGCAGAATGATTTTGAATTGAATGCGGTATTGAATGGGTAGCAAATGAAGCTGGTGTAAAACAGGGGTGTTGTCTGGACTTGGTATAAGTGAGAACACGTGCTGTAGAGTTTTGTACAAATTGCCGCCTACTTTAATTCTTAGCTGATATGCCAAATAGTAGAGCATTGCAGTATTCTAAGAGGTTATAAAGGCGTGGATGAGAGTCTCTGCAGAATTGTGAGTAAGTGATGCACGTAGTCTAGAGATGTTTTTGAGATGGAAAAAAAGCTGTTTTAGTGATGTGTTTAACATGGGAATCAAAAGAAAGGGTTGGGTTCATCATGACACCAAGAGTTTTAACTTCTGAGGTAGTAGTATGGAAATACCCAGGAATATACAGGTTCAAATGCTTGATCTTACCTAGCATGGTTGGTTTGGCAATCAGAATAGCTTTAGTTTTGTCATAATTGAGTATAAGAAAGTTATGTATCATCCAGGTGGTAATGGCAGTGAGGCAAGCTACCAAGCTGGAAGGAGGAAGTAAGTTTGAAGGCTTTGAGTGGATGTAGATTTGTGTGTCATCAGTATAGGAGTGAAAATTCAATCCATGCTGACAGATAATATGGCTAAAGGGAAGAATGTAGATAAGGAAAATAAGGGAACCCAATACAGAGCCTTGGAGGACTCCATGTGTACATGGTGCCCTATGAGACCTAAAGAAATGGACACAAACTGTTCCCTATCAGTAAAATATGATTTAAACCAGGAGAGTGGTATGCCCTTAATGCAGAGAGTTTCCATAAGAGAGTTTCCATACGGTTGAGTAGTATGTTATTACAAACTGTGTCGAATGTGGCAGTGAGATCCAACAGGAGAAGGAGACTGACATGGCCAATGTCAGCCGCAATAAGCAGGTCATTGATGACCTTGACCAGGGCAGTCTCAGTACTATGCTTATATCTAAAACCAGACTGCAATTCTTCCCATAACCTATGGTTCGTTAAGTGATCCTATAGCTGTAAGGCAACAGTACGCTCAAGAAGTTTAGTAATGAAAGAGAGGTTGGAAATAGGGTGGTAGTTGCAGAAATCATCAACTGCAGTCCCAGACTTTTTAAGGACGGGGGTAATGACTGCAGTTTTGAAGGAGCTAGGAACAGAGCCAGTGAGGAGAGATTAATTTATTATCTGTACAATAAGCGGACAAAGGGCAGGCAAGCAGAGCTTCACTAATTGAGTGGGTAGAGAGATGTAGTGGACTTAGATTTTGAAACAAGGTCAAAGACAATATGTTCATCTGTGGGTGTTAAAACAGAGAACAATTGAGTTAATGGTACTGATAAAGTAAGATCTTCATTCAGGTTAGCTGTAACAGATGATGACTGGAGCTGACTATAAATGGAGCTAATTGTGTTCTGGAAGTAGTTAAGGAATTCACAGCAGAGATCAACCAAAGAAGTAAGTGGGAAAGATCTGGGGGGTTGAGTAGGTTATTGATTGTAGAAAAGAGAGCTCTAGGATTATTCTGACCATTAGTAATAAGTGAGGTGTATTAAAAGGATTTGGCCTTATTAAGAGATTCTTTATAAGACAACACATGATTTTTGTAAGTTTGAGCATGTACAGTTAGGCCAGTACTCCTGCTGCGTCTCTCTAATTGGCGTCCTGCTGCCTTCATTTTGCGGAGCTCTGTTGTGAACAAAGGAGCATGTAAAATTGAGCGCGTTTTCAGGGGAGAGAACTGGTTAAGCACTTTCGACAGTTGTGAGTTATACAGTAACCCTTTATCATCAAGGCGTGTGTTAACAAATGCCTGATCATTGAAATGGGATTGCAGTGTAACTAGTAGCTCAACCGTGTTAATGTTCTTGTTGTTTCTGTAGGTAATGGAACGTGTAATGCGACAGTGATGGTGATGCTTAGGAACAACTATATTAAATAAGAAAGCTTTATGATCAGAAACAGAGAGATCTTTAAGACAAAGATCAGATGGAGTATGTGACCTTTGAGCAAGTGGGAGAGTTTACATGTTGTCTAAAGTCAAAGCAGTGCACCATGTTGAGAAAATTGTCAGCAAGTAACTTCATTTAACGCCATAGACTCGTTTGGGGTTTGCCAAGTCATGGATCTTTACATGTACTATAATAACATTGTACATTTAAGGAGCTTTCTTATTAAGAGATCGTACATTGTATAAGGCAAACTTTGCACTACAATAATTTTCACTGTTTTTAGTAGCTTTCATGATTGTCACTGGGCATAAGTTATTAAAATCCACAGTTTGCTCGGAAGCAGCATTGCTCCCGTCGTGGGACCAGTTCCAGATAGAGTCAATATTGTTGAGATGATGATAGCGGAGAGGCAAACAAACCCCTGTGGCAGTATTTAGGGCGACGACGAATAATGTCATGATGTTGGTGCTCTAGGAGAGCATCAGGTAGTTCATATGATTTCCTTCTCAAACTGATGAGAAACTCCGGCATGTAATTAAAAATCATGTTTATTGAGATTGATGGCTTCTGGTAGCAAGGCTCATGGTAACATTGACAGATTAACCACAACCCAAACAATATGAGCCAGAATAATACTACCATGAGACACATTTGAAGAGGTGAATGATCAGTTTTAATCCAGAGCGAGCTTCAGTGTTACAGCCAGCTATTACATGCAGCAACAAGTTAGCGCCCAATACCTAGCCACAACAGTCGGGTCTAGTATGTTAGCCAACAAGCACTCTCCGCAAACACTTTAGGGCTGGCAGCACCAGCAACCAGACCCTGCAGTGCGATAGAATTACCAAGAACTCACCCACTAGTAAGCAAGCGAGTACTTACCAATATGATCTCTGCGGAGTACCATGAGAGGGCTCGCAAAAGGAGCCCGGTCTCACGAGTTTTCGTGCAGCCATCACGAAATACAATTCAATCAAAATATGTGCTGCGATCACGATTTAGGGCTTTTTTCATGCTAGGACAACGCTTCAATACCCTATTTATTTTAATGTGCACAGCGTAACACAGTCAGTATCTGCGGTAACTGGTGACTAGAAATATTGTGTTGATTCCTTATCATTTTTGTTTGCAAAGCGGTTAAAACAGGTTGAAATACCATGAGACGGGGAAAGTCCCTAACCCTAACCTTAACCCTAACCTTAACCCTAAACCTAACTGTAACGGTCACCAGTTAAACAATTTCCTTTGGGATGAATAAAGTATTCTTGATTCTTGATTGATTACCACAGATACTGGCGGTGTTACACACTGCGCATTAAAATACATAGGGTAGTGAAGCGCTGTCCTAGCACGAAAAAGTGAATCGTTGTCCTAGCATGAAAAAAAGCCCTAAATCGTGATCGCAGCACGTATTTTCATTAAATTGTATTTTGTGATGGCTGCACGAAAGCTCGTGAGATTGGGTTGCGCACAGACACACTGGTCAAGCAACAGAGGCAAGCAAGGCCGCAATAAGTCCAGTTCACAAATCAGGACACTCCAGAGCCAGGCCCCGAGACGACAGAAAGTGGAACACTATCCAGAACAGTGGGTACGACATCCAAGCCAGAGTCCAAGGTTCACAAAGCAAACAGCAGCCAGTTGGCTGCTAGCTTGAAAGCCAGCAGCTCATCGGAAAACAAAACTGAATAAGCAGATAAAATAGTGTCAAATGAGATTTAAGGGCAATATCAAGTCTTAAAACAATACTGCATAACAAATAAACAAGCAGAACAAATAAACAGTACAAAATAGAATAAAAATGAAATTAAGATAAAAACTATTCCAGGGAGCAGCGGTAGCAAAGCGTGCCAGCGTGTTGAATGGGGTTGAGGTCAGGGCTCTGTGTGGGCCAGTCAAGTTCTTCCACACCGAACTCATCCAATCATGTCTTTATGGAGCTTGCTTTGTGCACTGGGGCACAGTCGTGGTGGAATAGAAATTCTTTCCCAAACTGTGTGAAGGGTTGTTGTGTAATGAACTGATTAGTTGCATTAGCTGTGTTAGAAACAGGTCTGTCCTTCTGGCCCCGAGTTTAGAAACACTACATGAATGTAGGAATAAAGGTAATTCATCTGACTGGGAAATTCATCTGATTGGGACTTGGGAAATGTGTCAACTACTCTAACTGGCACACACTTTACCCACCTCACCTCCTGTTGCAGAACCTGACCAGCCCACAACTGTTTGGTCATAACAAATGTTGCTAGGCTGGATAAGATTTACAGAACTTTGGCAGAAAGCTAAACTAATGCTGTGGGCCACACTTTGATAGTTGAAAATATGCAGTTAGAGTCTGTTAATTTCAAATAATACATATTTTACATTTTTGTAAATGGGCACACTGTTACAGTAGATCAGATGTCTTGTCTTCAGTCAAGAAGTGTAAGTATAAAACGTAAGTGTAAAGTGTCCATTTATCACATGTGAACATAGCACTGCACAGTGTAAAAATCTTTTCTTTTAACCCATTCACCTGAGTGAAGCGCTGGGCAGCCAGGAACACAGCACCCGGGGAGCAGTGTGTGGGTACAGTACCCAAGGGTACCTCAGTGGTGCCATTGACAACCTTGGGATTCAAACCCACAAACTTCCGATCACAGGGGTATCTCAATAACAACCAGGCCACCAGCAAGATGACAAATTAAGTGGCAAATTCACCACTGATTAGCATTTAAAAAATTTTAACACAGTCTGATACTAAATAATGACAAAATTATTATTATATCCAAAAATATATTTTCATGGTCATAACATGAACAGGGAAGTGTAAAGCAGCTGTCACAAAAGAGTGCATCTTTGAGCAGAGCATAGAAAGGTCAATCCTTTTGCAGCCCACATGTGATCAGGTATTTTGAACCCATTGCACTCTCCAATGACTCTCCAAGGACCATCAGATTGGAGGGACCATCAAAAAGATTCTGCATGCATTACCCTTGAAGAGCCATGGAATAGTGGTGCACCTCTAGAGGAACATGATTGCGCTGCAAAATTGCCATCCCATTTCTCAACTTCTTGTGAAGGTTCATTACTTCCTTAAATTCTTCCAGATCCTTGAAAACATACTTCTGAGGGGATAACCCGCATCTCCACAAAAAGATGAAAACCTAACCCAACTAATAGTGTAGCGTTGATGCAGCGAACCTTTGGATAAAATGGACTATTTCTACCATGGCCCATTCCTTTGAGGATAGCTGGCTTTGGAGGAATTTTTTGACGTTTCACTTTCATCTTGGCTATTATGCCTCTGGTGGAAGGACCAGAGGAGCTATTTTCAGCACCTAAGAAGAAGCAGTGCACAAAATGCTGTGCGGGACCGCAAAAAGTAAGTTCACTTTGCCATGTGGTAAATGCAGGCTACATCTATGGGTAGTTACGCAACTACTGATTACACTGCTCAGATGTAGGATGAAGGCACCTTTATGGCCCTCAGTATCAGACGCCTACACAATGTAGGGAGACAGAATGAGGACAAGTGTACATGCGCAGTAGGGGTTAGGTTCAGATTAGCCTTTTGCAAATGGGCATCTTCTCCTCCTGAAAGCCTGCAACAACTGTGTTCAACGTGAAAGGTCTGTCCCATATTACTAAAATAAATGAGAATTACTCTTGAGAGCAGGCCCCGTTGGCATTTCAAACAAGAAGTCTCTGTAACTCACAATTTTGCTGCTGTAATTGAGTTGGTGACGAGGCTGCAATAAATGACAGGGTTCACCAGTCCTTACTATATTTGTAAATGTGATGAAGAACCATTTTAAAGTTTGAAGAACCATCACATAAAGTATGTCTAAAGAACATCAAGAACCATTTAGGAACCTATATGTGCTTTGTCACTATGAGAGTCAAAAGGCACTTTTCCATAGGCATACAGGAACCATGCTGTACCTAACCCGTACTGCAACGGCATGGAACTTGTAGCATTTTCCAGTGTATCTCAGCCTGGTAACAGTGATTCTGATAAGTTAGCAGTGGAATTCCCTCCTCACAGTTTATGGTAGGTCGCTGTTATGGAACTGCCTCCATGGAGTCGAACCAGTGGGAAGTTTTCTATCAGGGCTACTTTTGTTATTGTAGTCTTTCATTATTTACAGTCTTTTTGATTTTTTAGCCATAGGAGGAATAGCTAACGAACAGTAAAAAAACAATGGCCTCTTTTTGGCCCTGACAGCACGGGTACAGGTCACTTTATTTGTAATGGAAAAACATTTGAATGCGCTATGGTGCGGTTCCTTGTGCAAGTGAAAAAGCACCAAAAGACACTTTGCCTACCACTTTCATTAAGTTTTTTTATTGTCGTTTCACAAATACATATGCATTTGTGATGTCAAACCTAATGCATGAAGATTGCCAATGGCTGATTACGTTTGAGACAATCATCTAAAACATTCATCAATTTCAAAACTTGTTGTGCATGCAAGATGAGCTACAAATATTTCTTAACGAGACGTGCTGTGCAAGGAAAAGAGGACGTTTTATTGTGCAGATTCAATTTTGTTCTATGCAGTGTGAATATTAACTTCTTTTCAGAAAAGCAATAGTAACACTTTATAACACTGTTTCATAGCTAATAGGAAGCTATTCAGGAACTAAGGAGGACCGAAATCGTAAATCTGCATTGTTCAGTATATTATATCATAGGTAACATGGCTGATCACACCATCAACAGTAGGTATTTTGTCACTGTTGGAACAAAACCTTGTATCTCCAAGAAAGTACATTTACAGGAGAAGAAAAAAAACCATTTTATTATTTCTATTAATTTTGCCCCAATAAAATTTTGCCCCCATTTTATACCATTTCCGGTCCATTCATCTCAACACTTGACAGCCTTCATAGTTCTTTAAAACTTTGTAAAATGACAAAAATACAAGGATTTGTTCTGAAAGATATTCTTTGTTCTGAAAGATATTCTCTTGTCTCACATCAACAATAATGTTTGCTGTTTTGAGAAGACCAAAAAACAAAGTGAATTTTAAAGTGATCATTTTTTCATTTTTTATGAAAATTTGAATATGTAGGTAAAGAAAAATGCTAATAATGTTAATATCAAATGCAATCGAGGGTATCAGGTGCACATTTTGTCCTGCGCATGTTTATATGGATAATAACAAGTATTGGAAAGCGGGAGTGTGGAAATCTTCACTCCATCAGGAGAGTTTAGCCTTTAGTCAAGAGCTCTGGGAGGTAGAGAAATATAGGCTTTGCCCATTTGCTGCCTTGAAAAACAAACTGTTCACATTTCCTGAGAAGAAATGAAAGTTACATGCAGTTTTCTGTAACCCCAGAGGATGATCCTCCTCAAATTCACCTACACACAAATAAAGGCACACTTTGTCAGATTTGAAGTTAAAAATGCCTATGATAAGTTAGCAAGAGAAAGAGATGAAAGGAGTAATGACAAATGACAGCTAGCGATGAGTTATCAGAATGAAACGAGGCCAAAACACTTCTTTCGCACAGCTTGGAGCTTACAGCAAAGTTTGGTGGTTTTGACTTCAAAGAAGGTGTAGATAAAAGGGGTTCAAACTTAGACATGCTTACAAAGCAGTTAGGTTAGCATTAGGTCAGTGTTAATGAGGGATGGGAACACACCAAACAGCTGTGTTCTGTCGATCCCTCCAATTATAAACCGTCTGCGGATATGAGATGGAGTTTTTGGCATATTTTTATTGTCTTTGTCACCATTATTAACTGCCCATGATCTACATGACCTAAGAGAGGCTCAGAAGGCTAATTACTTATGCTAACTGGGGACACCCTGCTAGGTAAAAGGTAATGTACTCATCTGACTTGCAAATTGTGTATTCTGGGTTCGAGTCGGTCTTGATGTATAGCTCATTATAAACTAGATTCAAGCAGCTTCCTCACACCTTTGCCATCATGGAGACTGTGGTCATTAAGGCAGTTATATCTGCTGATTTGTAGAATACCATCTGAACAGGATTTGTGTGTAAAAGTTTCATCTTGCCTTGTTGCATGGATATAATTGCCATCAGGGGAATTTACTCGGAGAAACAGATGCACACAACATGAGTCAACAGAGGAAAACTAAACAATGGATATGATCTGAAGGGAACAGGGTAAGAACAAAGTTTAAGTACAAACAAAAGAACAGAAACTTGCAAAAACTGAACCTACATTATGGAACAAAGCTAAAGCCTTATAAAATATGTAGTGTATGGGCTGTCTTGTGATTTCAAATGAACTGAGCTTACAATATTAAATGATCAGTTTTGCATTCTAGTAAAATCTTTATCAATTTAACTAAAAACTACATCAACTATTTTTCCATGAATACACTTCAGGAAGTGTATTCATAATTATGTCATGTAACAACTTTCTGGAAGGTAGTTTGTTGAAGCATTAAACACTGAAGACATTGGGTTCCATTCGCCATTGATGTAGACAAAAAAAAGTTTTTCAATTTAACCAGTAAACTCTAAAATTTATTTAAAGGAAAACATCAAATATTTAACCAATGCACTCTAAAAATTGAAGTTCTTGAAAGCAAAGCATCAAATGTTTTTTACAGCACAGTGCATAGTCTACCTTGTAAACTCAGAAAATGCATTATGATTTCAGATTTGTTCTGTCCAAGATGTACCTGTGCCTTTTGCCCAATGACCTGCACAAACCGGGTTAAGGATAAGCAATTCAGATAATGGATGGATGGATGGGTGGATAAATTGATTTCTGAGTCTGTTTTTTAGCATCATATCAGACTAATTATCCCCAGACATTTTTATGACCTTTTCTTCTTCTTTTTTGACTCTTACTGTCAGTAATTATAGAGCTGACTGTAAGCAGGGTCACCCAAGTCTATTGCATTGCTAGTAGCCAATTTGCACAATAACTTTGTGTTTCCTTCTGCTTACAAGTGTCGCATAAAATGTCATCACTGTTGGTTAAAAACATTGTGTTAAAGTTTCCAGGCCAAATGAAAAGCTGTGATAGGAGGAGAACGTACCTAGGTGACTAGTTTTTGAGGACTGATTCGAATCATGAAATTGTTATGTGTTTGTAATGTATTGCACTTCATTATTTCCCACCTCTGCCATGGTGTGACCCTGAAAATGACTTGAAGTTGCCACCTCAAAGGCTAATTACTATAATTTGTTTTCATCCTTTCTCCTTCTTCTACTCATTCTTTCACATCTTCTTTCGCAGCTGCTCCCTTTTCAAGCATTATTAATATGTCATTAAATTATACATTATGCTTTCATGCTTTCATGCTAGAACTACCAAACTTTGTGTAAAAGTTTCATCCAGTTTCTTCTTGGATTGCGTCATCCACTCCAAAGCCCTGTTTTCACTCCTTTTCTCCAAAGAGTTTCGCTCTGGCCACTTATTTCACACTGCCGCAAGGTCTTATTTTCACAAAGCCAGAAGCTTCAGATAGGAGGAATGTCTTTTATCCTTTACTAATGGAGAAGTGGAGTCATTCAAAATGGTTTGACGTAGTTTGAAATGGTGTATTGTAGAGAAAGTTATCCATTCAGGTTCCTTTACAGCGGTGGTGGTAGGACCAGAGGTTGTGTCTACACTAATACATATATATATATTCATTCTATTGACTATCCAAATTGAGAAGTCAACCACATATGTGTCTTCTCAGTGTTGATTTGAGATGTGGATGCTGGTAAAAGGGAGTTAATCTTGAAGAATATGTTTCTTTTGATAGATAGATTGATTATAGACCAACCAGGTTGTTATTCATCAAACATTTCGGAGATTAGGTTTTATTAGCCATATTGTTATTAGCCATTACACAGGACCTTAAATACAATATGTCTTGACACAGCCCGTAAGTTGGATATTATTGCAGGAAAGTGCAGAAACATATCAGCATTTGTTTCATTTCTATGTTTTGCGAGAGTGAGACGTGAAGCCTCATCAAACAGTGATCCATGCTGCACTGATTCTATTGTGCAGGCCAGGAAAATATATTATTATGTGTATTTTTTGGTGAAAAGATCTTCCATTTTTAGCTAAGGTAGCTAGAAAACAGTGATTAGGCTATGGCTGTCATCCCTTTTCTATTTTACTCTGAAGCTCACAGGTACTTTGTGCTCACATTGTGTGTTTTATTCATCACTCTCCTCTTGATGGCAGTGAGCGTGGAGCCGGGATTTATTCAGGAGAAGGCTGCTTGTTCACAAACACTGCAGTCAGTATGTGTCTATGTTGAACCTGTAGTGGTGCAGTTGGGTAGTTCTGTCTCTTCACAGCAGGAAAGTACAAGGTTCAATTCTTCAAGTTTTAAAGAGGACGGTCTTTTATGCATAAAGTTTGTATGTTCTCCAAGTGTCTATAAGGGATTGCCTCCAATGACATGTTAGGAGAATTGGAGACACAAAATCACTTCTAGGTATTACAGAGTGTGTCTGTCCTGCAACAAACTGGCAACCTGTACAGTGTGTTTCTCTGTGATGCTGCTTAAACATTAACAGTTGTTTCAGCTATGTATATATATATTAATGCTGGGCAATGATTAAATTTTTAAAATCACGATTAATCACGTTTTCTGGTGATCAGTCGTGATTAATCGCATTGTTCTATGCAAAATTAAATAGTTAATTCAAAAGTAGTGTATTGTGTACCTTTAGTTTTTAAAGTACTGCTATACGAACAAAAGTGCAATAACATTTGTTATGCAAACACTTTAAATAAATAAGGAGCTTTTTTACAGCAGTGTTCCCTTTAACACAGCTACACAGTTACAGTTTAAATGCTTCTTGTAAATCTCACCTTAAAAATTGATGTAATCAAATGACATATAAAACCAA
>JBBJLS010013593.1:0-15657 GCA_037577275.1 Bryconaethiops microstoma
GATATTGTGATATTAGTGTGACGGCAGGGTGGTGTTAGAGTGGTGTTAGTGTGATATTATTGTGATATTAGTGTGGTGTTAATGTGATGTTAGTGTGATATTAGTGTGGTGTTAATGTGGTGTTAGTGTGATATTAGTGTGATGCTAGTGTGATATTGTGATATTAGTGTGATGTTAGTGTGGTGTTAGTGTGATATTAGTGTGATGCTAGTGTGATATTGTGATATTAGTGTGATGTTAGTGTTATATTAGTGTGGTGTATATGTGATATTAGTGTAATGTTATTGTGATGTTAGTGTGGTGTTAGAGTGGTGTTAGTATGTTAGTGTGTAATGTTAGTGTGTTCTTAGTGTGATGTTAGTGTGATGTTGGTGTGATGTTAATGTGATGTTAGTGTGGTGTTAGTGTGGTGTTAGTGTGATGTTAGTGTGATGTTAATGTGATGTTAGTGTGGTGTTAGTGTGGTGTTAGTGTAGTTAGTGTGATATTAGTGTGTTCTTAGTGTGGTGTTAGTGTGATATTAGTGTGATGCTAGTGTGATATTGTGATATTAGTGTGATGTCAGTGTGGTGTTAGTGTAGTGTTAGTGTGATATTATTGTGATATTAGTGTGGTGTTAATTTGATGTTAGTGTGGTGTTAGTGTGATATTAGTGTGATATTAGTGTGGTGTTAATGTGATGTTAGTGTGGTGTTAGTGTAATGTTAGTGTGATATTAGTGTGGTGTTAATGTGATGTTAGTGTGGTGTTAGTGTAATGTTAGTGTGATATTAGTGTAGTCCTAATGTGATATTAGTGTAGTCCTAATGTGATATTAGTGTGGTGTTAATGTGATGTTAGTGTGGTGTTAGTGTGGTGTTAGTGTGATATTAGTGTGGTGTTAGTGTGGTGTTAGTGTGGTGTGTGTGTGGTGTTAGTGAGAGCCCCCCCACTCTCCCCACTCCTGCAAAAGCAGCTGGTAACAATTTTTTCATCATTCTTTCTGACTCGCACACATTTATAGGGACTCCATAAAGGGGACAAACACACCTGTGTTTTGCAGGTTCACTCGTCCTTACGGAGTTTGTTGATTTTGTGCTGTGAAAATAATGTGGCCACTTCTGTACATAAGCCAACTCATAAAATGTCATTTTTCATTCTGAGGAGGTTGGTGAACCCCTGCAGATGCTGATTAGCTTGGCTGTCGCTCAGGATACTCATTGGAGCAACTCCAGTTTCACAAACAATAATGCATTCATTATTCAGCAATTTACTCTACACACAAACAAACACACACACACACACACACACACACACACACACACTCATGTAAAGAGGCTTCACTTTTGAGATGTTCAAAGGAATGGAACTTTCAAAGGAATGGAATAAAAATGGAAAGGAAAGCTCTTACTGAAAGTCAGAGAGCATAAACAAAATAGCCAATTTCTTTCTGGATTCATTTCTAGTTTTGCCATAATCCAGTGTGAAAAATACAACGGCTCTCTTTTGAAACTCTGATCAAGTTCTTCAGATGTCACTAGATGTTCAACCCACTTCTACATGCTTCTACAACACATTCGTCATACAGGCTTTAATCCACAGACCTCATGGCCTAATCTTCATAAACGGTATAATAAAAATGATTTAATAATTATATGGCACAGTTGTGTCTTATTTGTAACACCAGTTCTTTTTTCCCAGTTTCTCAAAAGAAATGATATATTTTACCTGTCAGAGTCTATTTTGTTTTTATATTAAACAGGTTTAATATGCAGAAGAACCAGAGAGTTATTGAGTGCTGTGTATTTGCTGGCTAGGTGTCCCAGATATTGCCTTCGGTACTGAGATCTCTGGGGAAACAGTGACCCATAATTGGCTGTGCTTTTTGGCAAAAAATGCTTAAATTCAGTCATACTGGAGGGGATTCATTCTGAACTATATTGAGGTTCCACAGATTCTCAGTCAGACTGATGTCTGAACTTTGACTGGGTTTTTCTGAAGTATTTAGGTATTTTTGATATTTAACTTCTCGCTGTAGCTTTAGCAGCAAACTTAAGGCTGATTTGTCAATAGAAGGTGAACTTCCATCTCAGTATCAAGTCTGTTGCTGAATGGAGACTTTCTTTGAGAACTGCTCAGCATTTTGCTCCATCCATCTTGCCCTCAACTCTGCTTACATTTATGGCATTTGGCAGATGCCCTTATGCAGAGCGACTTACACTCATTAGCTACAGAGACAGCTGTTCTCCAGGTGACAAATAACCAAATGTAGCATTTTGCACAAAATCTATCAGACCACAACTGGTGATTTATTGCAGTCACTCGACGCTTAAAATGTACACAAATAGACCATAATAATTTGAGTTCGGATGTCAGGTTGTTGCACCAGAAATTCAGGGTTTCACAGCACTAATTTGAAGGGGTTTTAAATTATGAATAGTTTTCGTAACTATATTGATTTTCCCTTATTTCAATAAGATTTTCTGTTTTATATAGATTCATGACATGAAGTAATTTTAATTCCAGGGTGGTGGTGGTGGGTGGGGGGGGCACTGAAGAACACACACAGTGTAAGTAATAATATGAACATTCAGCAGAAAGAATGCGTAATCTGCCATAGTGACAGCAGTGGAGCAGCTTTGTGAACTGAATTGAAGTCTCTTTACATGGTCTTTTCTTTCCGTCGCTGAAAGGCCACACACAGAGCTGCACTGTCGGGGATTCACTGTAAGCTGAATGTTCAGGGATGTCACTGAACTGCACGGGCTGAACGCCGATGTGTATTCGTTTAACTTTATTAGTGAACTGTCTAAAATACACATGGCTTTGTGAGAACAGCATTCAGGAATCAGTTATATTGTATTCGAAAGCCTCACTTGTTTTTGAAGTACTAAGCAGAAAATGGGGAACAGATCTGAGCATCAGCAGACCTGGACAGCTTTCGCTCGTGGTCCACGAACGGATCTGGTGTTTGTTTAATTTCTATACACAGATTTAATTGAACTCTGCTGTGAATAGAAAGGTTCATTTTTGACTAAAGACACATGTTTGGTTTTATTTAAACTGAAAGACAAAATCGTTTTGGTTAAGTTCAGGTGTGGGATAAGGTCTAAAACCTCAGTGGCCCCATGTGCTGACGCTGTGAAAAAGTGTGTGTGCAGCTTTGATGTTTTGCCTGTCTGTTTGATCCGCAGATACCGAAACCTGTGACTTCGGCTGGCACAAGTTTCAGAGCCACTGTTACAAATTCTTCACTCACAGGCGAACGTGGGATGCGGCAGAGAGAGAGTGCCGCCTGCATGGAGCCCATCTGAGCAGTGTCCTGTCCCACGAGGAGCAGACCTTCGTCAACCGTAAGATCTAATGATTTCTGTTGAAGGAGCTGGAGGGGAGAGAGAGAGAGAGAGACAGAGAGTGTGTACAGAATGAGAAAGAGTACAGAGAGGGGTGGGGGGGGGGGGCGAGAAACTGTTCTCCAGCTGTGACTCTGTTCTTCTGCTGTGACTCTGTTCTTCTGCTGTGACTGTTCTTCTGCTGTGACTCTGTTCTTCTGTTGTGACTCTGTTCTTCTGCTGTGACTCTGTTCTTCTGCTGTGACTCTGTTCTTCTGCTGTGACTCTGTTCTCCTGCTGTGACTCTGTTCTCCTGCTGTGACTCTGTTCTCCTGCTGTGACTCTGTTCTTCTGCTGTAACTCTGTTCTCCTGCTGTGACTCTGTTCTCCTGCTGTGACTCTGTTCTTATGCTGTGACTCTGTTCTCCTGCTGTGACTCTGTTCTTATGCTGTGACTCTGTTCTCCTGCTGTGACTCTGTTCTTCTGCTGTGACTCTGTTCTCCTGCTGTGACTCTGTTCTTCTGCTGTGACTCTGTTCCCCTGCTGTGACTCTATTCTCCTGCTGTGACTCTGTTCTCCTGCTGTGACTCTGTTCTCCTGCTGTGACTCTGTTCTGATGCTGTGACTCGCGTGTCAGTAGTTTGAGTGCAGAATCTCAGTGCTGTTACTGCAGTGAGTTTGGAGCCAGGACAGATTATAGAAGTCGGTTCTGCAGAACTGTGAGCTGCTTTACCCAAAACTACACTCCCAAATCTGGCGTCTCGTCTGACTTCCTCTTTATTTACCATTCCTGCTTTTCTTTTCGTTTTATACATTTTTATTATGTTTTACATTCCTCCATTCTTCCATAAAGTGGGATTACTGTTCCATAAACAATTTTACTGCTCCATAAACTATTAAACATACACTGTAACAATTTATTTATTCATCTATTTGTGTACCCCCAGTAAAACAGACAGCTTAAACTGCAACCAGAGTATCCAAGTAAATATCATTTTATGGAATTAGCTTTTTAAAGCATAATAATTATTTAACTGCTCTCATGAAAACACACTTATCACATTTATATTATATGTTAGCATGTAGTATTTACACCAATCAGCCACAATGTTAAAAACGTTGGAGGGCAGAAAATGGGCAAAAGGATGTGTGCCACTTTGAGAAGAACCGACCTGTGATGTCTGGAGGACTGAACGTGTCCAGCACGGGAGACCTTGTGGAGGGTTCATTGGTCGCAACCTACCAATAGTGCTCCAAAGAAGGAGAACTGCAGAACCGGTGACAGTATCCTTCTGATGCCTTCAGTGTACCCATGCTGACCCCTATTCACCACCAAAAGGACATCAAAACTGGACCTTGGAAGAGGGTGGTCTGATCTGACGGATCACGATTTCTTCTACATCGTGTAGATGGCTGGATGTGTGTGTATCTGTGTGTGTGTGTGGGGACCAGGATGCACTATGTGGAGAAGGTGAGGCGGTGGAGGCAGTGTGATGCTCTGTGTGATGTTCTGCTGGAGATCTTTGGGTCCTGCATTCATGTGGACGTTACTTTGACACCTAAACACTGCAGACCAAGTTCAGCCTTCATGGAGATGCTGTTCCCTAATGGCAATTCCTCTTTCAGCAGGCACACGCACTGAAAACACTGTTCAGGAACCGTCTGAGGAACATCACAAAGAGCTCAAGGTGCCTCCAGATTCTCCTGATCTCAATCACTTTGAGCTTCTGTTAGACAAACTAGTCTGATCAGTGGAGAAACCACCTCATAGCTTGCAGGACCTAAGGGATCTGCTGCTGCAGAACCACAGACCTTCAGAGGTTCTTGTGGAGTCCAGACCTCAACTGGTCAGAGCTGTTCAGGCGGCACGAGGGGACCAAAAATATTAGACAGGTGGTTTTAATGTTATGGCTGATTGTGGTTTGTGTACGGTTTGTGGTTTTAATGTTATAATGTCATGGTTTGTGTACATTATAAAAACCTTCTGCACTTGTACAATAAGCTGGAACTGAATGTCTAAATGTCGTTTCTTGTTGGTGACTCAGTATGACAGATCAATAAATGCATATTTAAGGTTTGGGCCATGACTACCAGTGGATCGGACTGAATGACAAGATGTTTGAGAGCGACTTCCGCTGGACAGACGGAAACCCTGTGGTAAGGCAGGCTTTTCGTGAAGCTGTCATTTCCATTTGCATGTTTTATTTGTGATGCGTGTCCATGTTGAAGATGAGTGGATGGAAAGTGTGAGATGCAGCTGGTCAGAGCTGGAGAGGTTTCATTGAGGTTCATACTGATCTCGTGTTCGGTCGAGACGAATGAAGTGCTGCGATTCTGTTTTAAAAATCTCACATTTTTTCTCCTAAACTGGGAAAACCCCACGAGGCGCTGCCAGATGTGCGCATGTTGCTAGATTTGCAGTTACACACGATAGAACATGGTTTTAGCGCCTCCATGTGGCAGAATAGTGTGCTACACAAAGATCCGACTGTGGAGTTCTTTTTATTTTTTTATCTGATACCTGTTTAGAAAAAACATTCGGCACATGGCAAGGTTATAGTTTTAACTTTTTTTTGTATTTTTTATTTAGTTTTTGTTTTATTACAGTTATTAATAGTTTTTATTCTTTAAAAAAGAAGTTACTTATATTTTGTGGCAAATTTTCTTGTGCAGGGCAGCAAAAGGGATTTTCTGTTCACTGAGAGAACGCTTCTGTGTAAACAGATCAGAGTCTAAAATAGACTTAAACACTTAGAGTCAGTACAGATACCTAAAAGTAAGCACACTAGAATAAAAGGATCTACTTACAGAGTACAGAGTATCCTCCTCACACTGACCTGAAAACAGTTGTTTTTCTACTCCATGTTGTTATACTATATGGACAAAAGTATTGAGACCTTTTGGACAATGTCATGCTTCCAACTTAGTGGACATGGTGTTTGGGGAAGGTCTTTCTCTATTCCAACATGACTGTGCCTCAGTGCACAAAATAAGTTCCATAAAGACATGGTTAGATGGGTTTGGTGTGGAAGAACTTGAAGTTGAATTCGCACAGACCCTCCAAAATCTTGTGGAAAACCTTCCAAGAAAAGCGGAAGCTGTTATAACTGCAAAGAGAGGACCAACTCCATATTAAAGTCTATGTGTTTGAATGTAATGTCACTAAACTCCCTGTTGGTGTAATGGTCAGACGTTCCAATACTTTTGTCTATGTACTGTATTTGGGGTTATGAACACTGAGAAATTTCTTTCCCTTTTTATTTCGGTATTTATAGATTCTAGTTAAAATGGAGTGTTTTAGTTTAACTCAATGTTCATTTATCTGATCATTCTTCTGTGTATTTAATGAGTTTTGTTGATGACAGCTTTACCACTAAACTTCACTAAACCTTTTTCTCGGCAGCAATATGAGAACTGGAGGCAGGGCCAGCCAGACAGTTTCTTCTCCAGCGGTGAGGACTGCGTGGTGATGGTCTGGCACGAGGAAGGACAGTGGAACGACGTGCCTTGCAACTACCACCTTATCTTCACCTGCAAAAAAGGCACAGGTGAGACTGCCTGCCCTGTTCATTAGCATTCTGTCTAGTCAGTAAGTGGACCACATGCTCATGCTCTCGCTCTCTCTCTCTTTGTCCCTCTCTCTCACCCTTGCCTCACTCTCTCTCTCTGTATATCTCTCTCGCCCCCTTGCATCTTTCTCTCTCTCTCTCTTTCTCATCTTCTCTCTCTCTTTCTCTCCTCTCTCTTTCTCATCTTCTCTCTCTCTCTGTATATCTCTCTCGCCCCCTTGCATCCCTCTCTCTCTCTCTCTCTCTCTCTCTCACTCTCTCTCTTTCTCACCTTCTCTCTCTCTTTCTCTCCTCTCTCTCTTTCTCATCTTCTCTCTCTCTCTCACCCTCTCTCTCTCTTTCTCTCCTCTCTCTCACTCCCCATCTCTCTCTCTCTTTGTCTCTCTCTGTGTATATCTGTCTCTCTCTCTCTCTCTCTCCCTCTCTCTCTCTCTCTCTCTCTCTCTCCCATTCTACTACTCTGTCTCTCTCTCTCAGTGTCCTGTGGTCAGCCCCCCGTTGTGAAGGACGCTCGTATCTTTGGCAGTGTGAAGCCTCGTTATGAGATCAGCTCTCTGGTGAGGTATCACTGTCAGGACGGCTTCATTCAGAGACATGTTCCCACCATCAGGTGCAGAGCGGACGGCAGCTGGGACAAACCCCAGATCACCTGCATGAAACGTGAGCCCTCACTATCTGACTGCTGAAATACTATTATAATCATTATTTTAAAATGGAATTCTCCAGAAGGGTGGTACAGTGTGTACACATAAGTCTTCCTCTTCTTTATTGCAGCATCTACATACCAGAAGACGTACTCACAGTATTACAAAGAAAACAACCCCCACGCCTCTAAGAGACGCTACGACCAGTGGGTGCCATTCTGGGGCAAAGAACATCAACAGACCGGACACTGATCTCCAGCCCAACACCAGACAGAGAACTTCCACAAAGACCACTATGGAAGTGTAAAGGGACAAACTGACAAACCTTAATCGTGTGTCTTCAGGTGTTTTTATGCTCCTGATCTTATAGTTAAACAAATAAAAGGAGTTACAGCAGAGCCGCCGGGACGTTGGCGGGGAAGTGGTACAGTTTTGTAATGCTATATTATGTTCAGTATCAAAGTTTATAGTGAAAAAGAAAAGATTATCTGTGAAAAAGGCGAATTAACAGTGACAGTTTAGGACTGGTCCAGTTTAGGGTCCGGTTCTGCGAGGAGAGCGGAAGTACAGTTTGCATACCAATGTTCAACACAAACAACAGACAGCAGTGTTTGTTCCAAAGAGAAGTCACAAGACTGGAGGAAGACAATGCTCAAAGGACTGCAACTCATGACTTCGCCACCATCCTCATCCTTCTCATCCTTCTCATCCTCATCTTCACCCCCTGAGAGAACCGCAAGAGCCGGACAGGGGCCTCGCCTCGCGCTTTATTCCAAACTGTTATTTGTTTCCCCCACAACATAAACATATTTGGTGATGTGGTTGATATGCGATTTTGTACATATAACCATATTTAACATTTTGACGAGTGTTACAGTAGAGACGAACAGGCCCACTGTGTGTGATCGGATGAGTCAGACGTTTTTGTGTCGGACAATATTGTAGATGTTACATGACGCCATAGAGGTTTAATTTATTTCAGAAGATTCATTTAACAGGGACTGAACTGTGAGGTTTTAAATAATAAAAAGACATCAGAATACTACTATCATACACAGGGTTTCTGTTTCTCATGTTGATTCATTTACACACTTTATACTGTTTTTTGTGTGTGTGTTTGACGATACCTCAGACCAGGAGAATCCGAGATGCAGCACTGAGGGAAACAAAGTAAATTGTTCATTTGTTTATCTACATAAGAATGAAGGAGATCACATCTGCACATGCTCTGTTTGTGCTCTGTGTGCTGTTTGTGCTCTGTGTGTTCTCTGCTCTGCATGTGCTCTGTTTGTGCTCTGCATGTGTTCTGCGTGTGCTCTTTGTGCGCTGTTTGTGTTCTGCGTGTACTCTGTTCTGCGTGTACTCTTTGTGTTCTGCGTGTGCTCTTTGTGCTCTGTTTGTGTTCTGCGTGTGCGCTGTTTGTGTTCTGCATGTACTCTGTTCTGCGTGTACTGTTTGTGCTTTGCATGTGCTCTGTTTGTGTTCTGCGTGTGCTCTGCTTGTGCTCTGCGTGTGCTGTTTGTGATCTGCGTGTGCTGTTTGTGTTCTGCATGTACTCTGTTCTGTGTGTACTCTTTGTGCTCTGCGTGTGCTCTGTTTGTGTTCTGCGTGTGCTGTTTGTGTTCTGCGTGTGCTCTGCTTGTGCTCTGTGTGTGCTCTGCTTGTGCTGTTTGTGTTCTGCGTGCTCTGTTTGTGCTGCTTGTGCTCTGTTTGTGCTCTGCGTGTGCTGTTTGTGTTCTGCGTGTGCTCCGTTTGTGCTGCTTGTGCTCTGTTTGTGCTGCTTTTGCTCTACGTGTGCTCTGTTTGTGCTCTGACCGTTCGACCAGTCCTGGTTTGGTCTGAATTCCGGCACTGGACCTGCTCGTGGATGAGGAGTGGTTCACCCACAGTGAAGCCACAGATATGAACAATGTGGGTAAAGTTGTCGACAGTGGAAGTTTATGCTCTTTCATAATTTATAACGAGCAGAGCTTCTCAGACTCATATTTCAGATTCCTTATGTGCCAATAATAAAGCTACTATTGATATACATGAATTTCATTTAAGTAATATCCATTCTTTATTTTAGGGAAAAGCCACACACAGACCCATTCATTTCTTTTAGGGTTTTATTGTTCTCTTGACTTTTGTGGCCAAGAGGCTTTTTTTTTTTATACATAGATACAATCAAATCCAATTTTTTTTAATGTTTTATGTACACAAAAGAAAGTGTTTCGAGTTTTACATCGGCTACAAATACAGAACAACTCATTCAGAAATGCGTAAATCTCCATACTGTAAACAAGGCACCTGTAGGCTACAGTTGCCAGTGAGAAAGGAAAACAGATTGGAACTGGAATAAAAATGGATGGTTTTTGAATTGAGTCGTGTTCTTGTTAACAGTTGACTAGTAAAGCGCATGCCCTTGGTGTGTGATGGCTGCTAGATCCTGCATGAACATCAGCAATGTGGCTCTTAGCTTGGCAGTTGGTGTGCTTGGTGTTCGGAGGCCGTGAGTAATATATGGAGCCCCAGGTTTAAAAGCATCACAGCCAATTGGATGGAAAGATCTAAACACAACATGCTTGCTACGCAGGGTTGAGCCATTGCTTTTAAGGTGGCTTTGGGGAAACCTTTACCTGCAAGGTTAGTTTGCACTACAGGAGAAATCACTTTGTTCTGTTTATATTTTTCGTATTTTTTCCTTTGTTTTATAGTTGCCTGTAGTACAGCGCCCTCCTCACTGCTGCTCTCAGACACAGACATGCATTCACTAAAATCACGGCTCCAAATTCACACATGGAGCTCCTAAAGGAGGTTATTAGGCTCATTCAGACACTGTTATTTAATGTGTGCACTTTTTCAACTAATAACTATCTATTCTAATCCAGTGACGCCCCTGAATGCTGACGGGGCAAGCGGATGTCTTTGGCTTTATGAGAAGATCCTGAAAGATATATGAAATACAAATATAGTGAATAAAAAAAATCTACTATAAAAAAGTAAAATTTGTGTCTGAATCACCATGAAGCTTTTAGTATTCGACAGCGAACAAGATTCTGCCCCTAAGCCACAGAGATCCAACGGTGACGAGATCAATGTGTGTTTTAGTCTCCTCTCAGTGTGGAGTTCAGCACTGTCCGGAAATACTGAATGAAGAGAATATAGACATGGGGTCATAGAAACAGGATGTTTCTGCAAAAAAGAGACTTTAGCAGAGATACAGTTATAAATGCTTACTTCTATTAAAAATCATAGAACACATGAATGTCACTTCAGCATGACATGTAGCACTAGATGTTTGGTCCACAGACAAAATACATATTTTTAAAACTAATTATTTAAAAACATATGGCCTAAAAACAACACCTTGTGCTGTAGCACCCAGAAAGGATGAAAAGAAAACTGTGTTTATGGATATGGATGAGAGAGAGAGAGAGAGAAAGAGAGTAATTGTGCTAATGTCCCAGGGGTGACTTGCCCCTCTTTGTGAACTTAGATGTGCTGCTCGGCTGAGATGATGATGCTGAACAGAGAACTAAAGTCCCTAAATGTGTCTGTTACAACCTTTACTGCCAATTCGATCTGACCACACCTGCCGGTTTCCTCTACGCGCACTGACAGAGTGCTGAACTACTACTGAGATGTGTTTTCAGTTCTGTGGGTTCTTCCACACTCCTGCAGCAACGCTGCTCCACATCAGCACATATCTCTCAAGATCGTTTTTAAAAATGCAATTTTGTGGCTTCTTTTGGAAACTGTATTTATGGTACTGGTATCTTATGGAGTAAACATTTTTGAGTACTTTTAGAACAACAACTTCCCTTCAGCCTCAAAATCTTCACCTCAGAACACACCAAATTCATGCCGTATCTTTAATGATCCTGTTACAGTATCTGGAAACACCGTCACAGTTTTGGTGCTCGTACTGACTCCGGCCCTCCTCCTCCCTCCCCGGAGAGCTCCGAGCTCCAGCTGTGCGTCTCAGTTGTGCCCTTTGAAGCAGTAGACGCCGTAGAGTTTGTGCTTCTTGTCTGGGAAGCCTGAGAAGCGCACGGCAGCCTCGGTGGGGCTGCAGCGCCGGCGGGGGCGGGAGATGGGGTAGCGCACGCTGCCGTCGGCCAGCCAGCCCCCGTCACAGCGGTCATAACCCAGTAGCTTCCATGCCGCGTACATTTGGCCCACCTTGGCAATCTGAGCACCGTCCTTCTGACAGGCCAGCACTGCCTCGTCATACGTCATCTTGGAGGAAGGTGTCAGATAGTAGAACCGCCCTGCAGACCAACAGACAAAACACAGCAACACAGCATTAACCAGGGACCTCACTTTCATCATCAGAAACTCCAGCAGTGAAGCTCCAGGACTTGGTTTGTGTTGAAATCACAGACACTTTAAATGTGAGGAAGTTACTGCAGCTCATCACTCTTTCACTTTCTGCAGAAACAGCAAAGCCGACAACAAAGCAACCATAAAATAACAAGAACCGTATAGACACCAAATACGCTGAAAATATGTCGACTATATGTGGAGTGTGTGAAACTGAGTAAACTATGCAGACTAATTCAGACTCTCAGGTACAGACTGCAATCTGTACTTGACCTAAATGTATGAGAGCACAGCTCAAAAACCAAAAATACAAAAAGTACAGGAAGTCAGGAAAGACTGCAGTGTTGTGTTCAGGAATCTGATGACACACCTTTGTAGTTGGAAGTGAAACAGAAGACGTCGTATCTGTTGTTGTCTTTGTCTCGTATTCCGTAATTGCGGACGCCGGGCACGGTGTTCTTTCCTCCACATGGCTCTCGGGGTTTGGTGATCGGGTACTGAACCGACCCGTCGCTGAGCCAGCCGGCGTTACACCAGTCCAGCCCCTCCCTCCAGGCGTCGTACAGCTGATCGAACGAGGCCACGATGGCGTCCTGGTCTCGACAGGCCTTCTCGGCATCGTGGAAGTTCAGGTTGTAGCGTCCCAGACGAGGGAAATACGGGTAAACAACACCTGCACAGAAACATACAGTCAGTCTTTCAGATGCCATCCTTCAAATGTACTGAAGTTACAAAACTTTGAGAGGAAGAACCTGAAAAATATAGCAATCATGTTTAGGTCCGAGAGTTTTACTTTTTAACGACTAGGGTTAAGGTTAGGGGTTAAGGGTTAGGGGTTAAGGGTTAGGGGTTAGGGGTTAAGGTTAAGGGTTAGGATTGGAATTTTTAGAGGCTTAGGGGTTAGGGGGTTAGGGATGGGAGGTTAGGGTTTAGGGGGTTAGGGTTTAGGGTTAACTTAACTCTTCCGTTCCACCTTAAAAGGTTCAGCAGGTAAATTCTCACATCTGAACAACAGGAAGCCGACAGCCTCATCTGACAGCTACTAAAACACGTCAGCTGACTCCCAGCTGTGTTTGTGTGTGGAGGAGTTCCAGCATCTGCTTCAGGTCAGATCTTCTAGCAGTAACATGAGTGACGGGCAGCTATGAGCTCTACTGTAAAAAATGCTCCTAGTGTTCCCATGTGCATGAGACTGTACCTTTTTCCTGCTTTTGTTCTGTAAATCTTATAAATAAATGTTACTGTAAAATAGCTGTAGTTCTACATTATCAAAGTATTGATATATAAATGGATCTATTTGCCAAAAAAACACACAATACATAAAACATTTAACATTGTTTCAGAGGTTTTCAAACTAATTGGAAGAGACAAAATGCACCAGAGCAAAACTGCAGCACCACATTAAAAACATTTAAAAAAACTAGGAATGAACAACAACAATTGCAAAAATAAACCCAGGGGGATTAAACAATTAGTTCAAATGGACCATGAACACATTAAATAGCTGCAGAAAGAGTCTGATAAACATGCCAGATTCAGTGCTGTTCATGTGGTTACAGCTGTTCTGCTTTACAGGCTCAGTGAAATTTGTGATGTTTATGTGTTTATGGTGCTGGACACGTTTCCATAATAAATTCAGGAAAGTGTATTGTGACATAATTTACCACTATATTGATAATATCTCATCTGAAGTTCTTAGGGTCCTTCTCTCCCCCACAGCCTTCCACGTCTCCTCACGCCATGACTAGAAGGTCTGCTCAGCTCCTCCTAATGTGTTTTTAATACATTGGAAGGCCTAATAAATAAATATATTGTAATCTGACATTTTGACCATATCATACACTCCTATCCTCTGTTTTCATTATAAAACCCCTGTTCAAGACATTAAGTGTAAAGTGACCATTTGTCATCCATGAACACACCACAACACACAGTGTGAACAGCATGAAATCCTTCTCTGTATTTAATCCATTCACTAATTGAAGCAGCAGGCAGCCAGGAACACAGCACCCGGGGAGCAGTGTGTGGGGACTGTACCTTGCTCAAGGGTACCTCAGTGGTGCCACAAGCAGTCCTGGGGTTCAAAGCAACTCCCTAACCACTAGGCCAACAGCTGCATCATTACCGAGTTACTGATGTTCCTACAGCGTTTTCATCCTAATTTTCTTCTAAGTCGGATTCCGCAGTTGTAATAACAGCCCACCGGGACCTTCCTCCAGTGTGTGAACGTCTCTGTATCTCTTCAGACAATTTACTATGATGTTTGTTCTCTCGTTGCTGAATGTTTGCGACCAGCTTACCTTGAAGATCGAGAGACACCACTCCCGTGCCGTCCTCCAGGCCGTCAATGACCTCACACTTGTATTTCCCATAATCCTCCAGTGTGATCTCAGTGATGACCAGTGAGGCATCGTTCTCGCTGGCGCCCTGCAGATGAACGCGGCCATGGAAGGAACCATAACTCTTCTTATGGTAACCCATGGCTACAAAGACATCAATCTCTTTCAGGTAGTCTGAGGTCAGCTTAGTCCATTTGATCCTCAGTTTGGGGTTGGGTGCGGATGAGGGGTCCCTCTGGAATGTGCATGGCAGTGTTGCGTTGCCTCCGCGTCGAGACACCACTTTGGCTTGTTCCGTCACAACTGAGAGTCGAGGCCCATTTTCTGGAAAATTCAAGTGAAAAGCACTGACATTCAGAGAACGTTCTGCTTCAGCATTTGAATAAGTGGAGAGTAAACATTATTTTGGTATTTAGATCATAAGGAATGGGCCAGTGACAAGGCAATCTGTAGCTCTGTAGCTCTCTGGAAACACATTTAATGACATGGCCTAGTTCCATCGGAGGGAACACAACTAATTAAATACTCTCTTCTTAGACTCTCTTCCAGCACTTTGTGTAAACAGCCAGATGGCTGTAAAACATTCTTTTGAGTTAAAGAAAACAAAAACGAAAAAAACACCATCAAAATAATAATTGCAGAACATCTAGACAAATTGTGTCAACTTGTAAAATGAACTAAAATGAGCTAAAATAACAATCTTATGCACGTTTCATAACCTTGCCCTCTATATAATCAAAATTTAAACTTCATTTAGGCAAATACCCCCCCCCCCCCACACACACCGTATTTCCAGGGTTTGTGTTCGTCCTCTAGAGAAGACCTGCTGCATCTTTATTTCATGTGTTTAACGGTCATGAGTGTATTCATCGCAGCCTCTTAAGGCTCTTGAAGTTATGCAAATGCATGAATCATCATGTCAGATTTTGCAAGAGCAGAAACGCCCCTGCATGTTTGTGTCACACAGAGAATTCGAGACGTTCAAACAGCTCTTCTCTGGAAGTGTAGATCTTCCCTCTGCAGGGAATGTTAAAATGTTAGAAATCATTTAATATGATAGCAAATAAATTGGCACAAAAGGCCTGGCACAAAAATCCTACCCCTTGATTTAATTAGACCACGTCACATAATGCAAAATCCAGCTTTGTCAGATGGCAGGTGAGGCTAAGAACATTATGTTTAAGCGTTAAAGACTAACCCTAGTTAAACAGGTTTGAACCTGATCCCAAGCAGGCCTGAAAGAGCCCATGAAATGTTGAGTTCTCCTAGAAGACATTCTGTTTATAATTCGCATCACAGCAGTTGGTTGGTTGCTCACAGTGGTTGGTTAATGCAGTGGATAACATCACTGCCTTCCAAGCAGGAGAGTGGGGTTTGATTCCTACCCTGAGTGACATGCCACACTACACCAATATGAGTCTTTGGACACACCACACTACACCAGTAAGAGTCACTGAACACACCACAATACACCAGTAAGAGTCACTG
>JBBJLS010013610.1:0-15655 GCA_037577275.1 Bryconaethiops microstoma
ATACACACACAGTATAATATACAAATGTATAGAATAATTAAATATATGTGTGTATTACTGTATATATTATACTTACTATATGTAGTATGTTTGTATTTTCATAATCTGTTTGCATATCATTTTTTTATCCTGCCTTTTTTAAAAACTTCGTTAAATTTGAGCAGTACTCTGACTTAAATAGGCCAACATTTCTCTTTACATATTTTCATATTTCCCCTACTCATGTTTATATTTGCACACAGTTGAGGTCTTAAAGTGCTGCATATTAAAAAACTTTTTAGTCAAACTGTTCTCTGCTTTTGTTATCACCCATTTATTTTAGTTCTAGTCATTTACCTTTAATTACTTAAGCAATTCAAAACACCTTAATGCTTAAATCCAAGTCACCTGTTAGTCATTTTGCATAAACAGAAACAGTGCAGCAACGTTTTACTCACATTTATTACATTCAGCACAGTAACTTCAAATACATTTACACTTCCATGAACTCACGAACTTGGCATCTGATAGAACTGCATACTTCCTTCTTGCACCTGTCCGAACATGCAGTCAGCTACAGGTACGTCTCTGGAAACAGCCATTGTTGTGATCATGGGAGCTTCATCAGCAGGAAGGTCGTGGTACACGTCATGAATATTTTTTATATTTTTATAAAAATTTTCGGCAGAGATGAGCTAAAATCTTAATACAAGTTGTTTCTGTGAAAAAGACAAAAAAGGAAACATTGTATATGAGCCGGCGGCACGGTGGCGCAGGGGTTAGTGCTGTTGCCTCACAGGAAGAAGGTCCCGGTTGGGCGCAGGGTCTCTCTGTGTGGAGTTTGCATGTTCTCCCCATGGCCGCGTGGGTCCCAGAACCATCCAAAAAATCTGCATGCATTGGGCGTTGGTCAGTTGAGCTCCTAGGTGTGACTGTGAGCATGAATGGTTGTCTGTCTCTGTATGTGGCCCTGCGACATGCTGGTGGCTGTCCAGGCTGTACCCCGCCATCGCCCATAAGAGCTGGGATAGGCTCCAGCCCCCCCCCCTCAACAATATGTTTTTTTTCATGCCCTAAGAAGAGTAAAAACATTTTTAAAAAGTCTTGACTCAGGATTTCATAATTCATGCATCAGAGGGTTAAGGAAAAAAAGAAAAAACCAATAAGAAACTCATTTTCAGTGGTAGAATGTGTGACCACTACACCATTTATGGTGGACCAGAAAATTCGAAGAAGAAACCAATTTTCAAAGCCTGAATGTATCCACTACACTGTTTAAGGTGGAACAAAAAGTGGTAAAAAGCCTTTTCCAGTGCCAGAATGTAACAGCTATACTATTTAAGGTGGAACGACCAAATAAAACAAAAAAATGGTCCCCAGTAACTAGAACCACATCATTTAAGGTAGAGCGGAATGTTCTAATAAGAATTCCTTTTTTGGTGCCAGCATATAACCGCGTCACTATTTAAGGCGGAATGAATAATTTGAAATAAACTATTTTCAATAATAATTCTGAAATCTCTTGAAATGAATGCAGAAACACAAGGTTATCACATCACATATCCTGCTTTATGCCTTATTTCATAAATTTAACAGCTATTAAAGTGAAAAAGAATGTCCAGTTCAGAGGAAGTGGACACCAGCGAGCTGATCTGATATCAGATCTGACGTGTCCTGTTGAGAAATAGTGGAGAGATAAAAAAAAAAAACGCCACATCAAGAAAGTAAGTTCCTTAATGTCAAAAATATGAAGTAGGAAGTGAGTCTAAAGCAGGACCTACAGGAGATCCAGGCTAGAAGATGCTGGATGTAAATGAGCTCCTGCTTGTAGATCTTTGTTCCAAACGATTCTTCACCCAGAACTCCCTGTGTTCACATACACCTGGTCTCAACATGTTTTATTATTGCTTAAATAATAAATAACTAAAGAGTAAAGTCCTGATGAAGTCTGAGACATGATTAATGATCACTAAAACAAAAACCTTCATGTTCTGTGCAGTTTTACACTGTAAATAGTTATATTTTAAAGTAATAGAGAAACTGGTAGACTTAAAATTTGAGATCACTGAATCTCTAATAATAAATGAATAAATGTGAAAAACAGATTGTTGTGTTATCAATAAAAATTTAAATAACTTGTGAAGTAAACAGGGTTACATACTTTTTTAAGTTAACATATTGCCTTTTTATAGTGTTGATGTTAAAATGCAACACACTTATTGACTTGCTTATTTTTAAGTGGATTACCATAATTATAACAATAACCAGTTAAAATCCAGGCTTATAGCGAATTATTCAGCGTCTATTATGAATTTTTCATCATCTGTTTTGAATCATCCAGTATCTACTATAAATTATTCAACATAAACTTGGTTATTTAGTGTTTAACGTGAATTATTCAGTGTCGACTGTAAGGCTAATATAAGCGTGTATATGTATATAAATGTGTACATTGGTCTGCTTTAAGGGGTTAAAGCTGATGTGGGAAAAACTCCAGTGGATGGAGAAACACAGATCCTGATACTGAGATGTTTATGGTTGTTTGCACTGATCTGAAATTGTTGTTTCTGTACAAAAAGGCCCTGATTGGTATGTTTTGTCTGTTTCAGGCCACTCTGCTCCCCAGCCTTTCATGCAGGACAACACTGTAACTCCACCCCAGGGGTCTGGAGGGGCCACAGTGTCCCCACCAGGTGGTCATGACCAGCCAGACGCTCGTTTAATGCTCGTTCCATGTTCCCTCTCATTCAAAGATGCCATCTTCAGAGAGAAAGGACAAGAGGTTAGTGACCTTCAGTCTGAATGGTTTGAGTGCCTTTCTTCTTCTTCTTCTTCTTCTTTTTCCTCCTCCTCCTCCTCCACAGTAAGGTAGTAAGGTTTGCAGCTCCCTGAGGACAGTTCTCAGAATATTTCTCTTCTTGTGTGAACACTTCATTATGGATGGACCAGTCACAATGTACCAAGAGTACTTGCATTTTAGATCTATTTTGACTAACTTTTTAGAGTTAATGATGTTTTTTTGCTCCATGAAGTTGAGTTTAGTTATGAAATTGACAGTGTTTGATATATTTCGTATGTTTGTATTTTTTCCCTGAGTTCAATCAACTGCCTCTTGGTTTTCCCCACACTAAATATTTGCAAATTTACATAAAGCTGTTCTATGATGTAACAACAGAAGTCTGTGACTATAGGGAGTTAATAAAATGAATTACAAAAACTTAACAGGCAGTTATGCAACAATATCAGAAAAAGAAACGTACAAAAGTTTGGATGTATCTGATTTTTAACCTGTTCAGCTACTATGGCACCACCCAGGAATCCAGACCATGATACTGGATCATTCAGGGTGCATCATAATTCCTTATGGATACTGGCTAATTCATAGTGGATACTGGAAATCCATACATGGTAATAAATAATGGATATTGGGTCATTCATATTGGATAATAATTCATAATAGACTAATTCACAGTGGATCCTTAATTAATAATGGATACTTAAAATTCAGTCAGATATTTTCAATAACATTTGTTAGAAAATTGCTAATTAGTTACACTTCATTTCTGAATACTTTTGAGGTATACTAGATCATTCGAGGCAGATAGTAATTCATGCTAGAGATAATCGTAGCGATAATGGATAGTGGATAATTCATACTGGATAGTTAATACTTCATAGTGAATACTGGATCATTCATAGTAGAAAGTAATGCATGCTGGATAATTCACTTTAATTTATAATGGGTGTTGGATGATTCATATGGGATCCTGGATAATTTATAGTAGATAGTAATTTATAGTGGACACACAGTAATTAATGATCTTTATGGAGAAAGTGACTGTATGTTCAAGCAGAGCTGCTAATATGCGAACAGAGTTCATGCCGTAATTAAGAGTAGATAGAGCTAACATTCGCGTATGTGTTCCACAGGTTTACCCGATTCTAGATAGGAGTGTGAGGAAGCGTTTGGCTCTGCTAATCAACAACATTGAGTTTGATGTCAAGGCATTGAGAAGGCGCGGAGCCCAGAATGATGGAGAGAACATGGAGAAACTGCTGGAAGGCCTGGGATACGACGTGGTAAAACACACCAACCTCTCCGGCCAGGTGTGTAAACAAAATGAGTGTGGACCGTGTTTACATTCTCTGGGGGGAATTAGTTGGGCTCTGGAATGACAGTAGCATAAAACAAATTATTGCTGCCTTGTAATTGTCATCAAAAATATGTGTGGTTCACCAAAATCAGGTCATATTTTAATATAACTAGAATGCAGCCGTCCTGCTGCCTGTGGCTCACAGAGTGCTGCGATGTCATAGTGCTTGAACGTTCCACCAGTCACCATAAATGGGCTATTTTAAACCCTTTAAACCTTATTCAAGAACCATTTTGCTCCTGTAAGGGCACATTTACATTGCTTGTACCTTGCTGGACAAAAATGTACCCATTTTCTGACAGTAAGAGTATGTGCCATGCCAGTAGATGACCGAGCCAGTTATTATTCTGCAGGAAATGGACGAGGCACTAAAGAGCTTTGCTGGACGGAGCGAGCACGCCGAGTCGGACAGCACCTTCGTGGTCATCATGTCCCATGGCAAGAGAGACAAAATCCTGGGGGTCCATTACAAACCTGAGGAAAAAGACCCCGACATCTTCCCTGTGGATAATATCTACACACGCCTGAACACGGCGAACTGTCCTGCTCTGCGCCACAAACCCAAGGTCATCCTGATTCAGGCCTGCAGAGGAGGTACCTCTCACATCTCATAATTTCCAAAAGTTACTCCATGATTACAGCTCAGTTCTTAGAAGAGCAGCTCAACTGTTCATGTTATTGTTGCTAACAAAGACAAATACTTTTGTAATTTCCCTGCATCTTTATCGCACATTAGTTGGACAAGCTTTAGAGATATTGGCAAAAATCCCCTTCAGAGTATAGAGGAACTGTAGCACCTATCTTAATTTCTAATCAGAAGGTCCATAACTTAATCCTTAGACCTTTTATTGTATTACTGAAATCTGATTTCAACAAATAAAAGTGGTGTAAAACAGTCTAAAACTGGTGTTTTGCCATATTACAACAATTTACCATTTGTTGTGTGGCTGCTCTTGTTCTAAGGGTTAAGAGACTCAGGGTTGGCCAAGAAAGGACAGGAGCATCTTCTGGTCGACTGTGTGACCAGTGAGATCATGGATCTTCTCAAGATGCATCTGTAAGGGAAAGCCAGTCAAACCGAGGCTTTGATAGCCAAATTAAAGTAGCTGAACCTTCTTCTTAGAGTAGATGCACTTTACAGACTGCAATTATAAGATCATTACAAATCACACTGTGTGACATGGATTTGATAAACTGGGCTATGACGTGTGTGTAGATGTACAAAGATATTTAGATGTACAAGCTCCGTTTCCAAAAAAGTTGAGACACTTTCGAAAAATGGAATAAAATCTAAAGTCAATTAGATTTTAATTTGGTAAGTCACTCAAAGTCTTATTTAACAAGCAAACGGACAAAGGAAAGCTTTTCAGTGTTTTCACTGACAAACCTACTTATATTTGGTAAATGTTTAGAAACTGTAGAAAATGATGCCTACAACACACTCAAAAAAGTTTTGGCAGAGACAAATAAGACTGAAATTTATACAAGTGTATCACTGCTATGCTGATCTCAGCTTGCCCATCAGACATAACTACATGGAGGGGTGTTGGTGGCCTAGTGGGTAGGGTACTTGCCTCTGGACCAAGAGGTTGTGGGTTCGAATCCTACCTTCCGCATAACACCACTGGGTTCCTGAGCAAGACCCTTAACCCCAAGTTGCTCCAGGGAGACTGTGAGACTGCCCCCTCTGGTTAGGGAATGGAAGTCGCTTTGGATAAAAGCATCTGATAAATGCTGGAGCAACAGGATGACGGAGCAACACCTACAGTTAAATCTCGCCAAGACGGAACTTCAGGTTATCCCAGCCATTCCTTCTATTCATCACAATATCAATATGAAAATTGCCTCGTCACTCCTCACTCTGTCCAAGGGGGTGAGAGACCTGGGTGTCATGACTATCAGCTACCCTTCTCTGACCACATTGCATCTGTCTCTCTGCCTTATACAACATCAGGAAAATCAGGCCATACCTGATTCAGTATGCCACCCAGCTCCCGGTGCAACTTGATGTCCTCCTGCGCTCCAGATGACGACTCTCTACTCATTGTCCTCGGGGAGACTAGTCGCCATGTGAACATGAGCTCAGGAGGACATCCAGTTCATCTATGTAGTCCCCTAGAGGGCCAGTTGGGCGATAAAGGACAGAGGCGTGAAACACCATCTGCACGACAGAAGCAAACCTGTACCCCCTCCTCTGCCTGTAAATTTCTACATTTATTTGTTTACCAAATGGAATTAAGTTTATCAATGAAAACTGAATGTCTTTTTTCTGTTAAACAAAGATTCAAGTGAATTACCAAATTACAGATTTTAGTTTTTATAGCATTTCATTTCCTTTATTGCCTCACATCAGTAGATATGGAGGAAAATGTTTGTGGGAGGAGTCTGGAAGGCATGAGTAGGGCAACATAATCGTCCAGATACTTTGTTCAGGTGAGGATGGTGCAGTGTGGGTTCCTGACAGTGAGGATTTCTGGATCATGGAGAGTGATGACTATGAGCACAAGGAGAGGGATTTCATCTCCCTGCTATCGTGCACACCAGGTAAACCCCACTTGAACACAAAATATTTGGTTTATCCTAACCATGCTTTTGGTTTATCCAGTGATGAACTGAATGTGGCCTCCAGTTCAGTCCATAAATATTAAATCATGGTCAAAACACATGGAAAAAAGTGTGTGTGTGTGTGTGTGTGTGACAAACATATGAATGAGTTTGTGTGCAGCATTTCTACAGTAACTCATTCAGTAAATAGTCTTGATAGAGCTGTTGCTGTTCACCCCCTGACACACATGCCCACAGGTTAGACCACCATTCACAATCAGTAACATCTAGAAAGTCCAGAAGGACCATAGTGACGCACTCCCTCAGGAAACTCACCATAGAGCAGAATGTGATATTTCTAATGATGGTGATGGTTACTCTGACATGATAGAACTTCAGCTCCTGAAGGTCTGATCAATAGGAGAGCTAGCCTAGCTTCATCTACCTAGATGCCAAAGAGAGGAACATCATGATATAACACAGATTAAAGCAAAGAAGAAAACAGAGGAGAGATGTAGGTAGAGACAACTAACAAAATGGTATGAAAAAGTGTTTGAGAAGTAAAATAAAGGTATAAAAGAGGAGAAAGGAAATATAAACATACTTGTATATAATTTAACCTAACTGCAAGCAAGGATAAAAGTATAATTTTAGCAATTAAAGAAAACCATAAAAATACATGTACATAAAAATTAGAACTAAAATCTCAGGTACAAAAGTACACTATATGGACAAAAGTATTGGGACTCCTGACCACATAGACTTTAATGTGGAGTCAGTAGCCCCATTTGCAGTTGTTACAGCTTCCAATCTTCTAGGAAGACTCTTCCACAAAATTTTGGAGTGTTTCTGTGGGAAGGCCTGGCTCGCAATATCCATTGCAGTTCATCCCAAAAGTGCTGGATGGGGTTGAGGTCGGGACTCTGTGTGGCCAATCAAGTTCTTCCACACTGAACTCCTCCAGCACGTCTTTATGGAGCTGCATTGTGTACTGAGACACAGTCATGCTGGAATAGAAAAGGTTCTTCTACACTGAACTCGTCCAGCACGTCTTTATGGAGCTGCTTTGTGCACTGAGACACAGTCATGCTGGAATAGAAAAGGTTCTTCCCCAAAAACTGGGTCCACAAAGTTGGAAGCATGGTGTCCAAAATGTCTTGGTCTGCTGAAGTATTAAGATTAAAAACAGGTGTGTCCCAGTACTATGTATTTACACTACCAGTCAAACGTTTTTACCACTTATGAATTTTATTTCATAAACTACAATAACTGCAGTTAAGCTTTTGTTAGGATACTGTTAAACAAGCCCAAAACAGACGAGGAGGAAATGATCTATGAGGTGGAGAAAAATGAGATTCCTGTAATGTTTATAAGGCCATTAGTGTTTCAGTTTCAGTTTGTGTTTTTATTCTGCTGTGAGCTGCTGATATAGTGTTTAAATGTGTTACACAAGAGTAAAGTGTCTTCCCTCAAGATTTTGACGAATAGGTCAGTCGCTTGTTTACGTTTTGACTTCACAAACAGACTTGACTTTTCCAGTGTAAGTTGTACATCCTTACATTTTCGCTAAGCGATATTTCATTTAGTTGCCCTCATCTGCAGCAGCACTGCGTTGAAATTTTGCTTTGTCATTGTTTCAGAATCTAATAATAACTATTATAAACTGTGATATAAGTGCAACAATCGGAGATCATACTGCACCGTGAAATTTGGCAGTGAGGTCATATATTGCACCAAAATGCCAGTTTCCACAGGATGGCACAACCTTGTTTACAGTTCCAACGTGTGTCACTTCAGATAAATGCAACTAAATGAAGTATTGTTTTGCAGAACCTTGCTGTCTAACACACTGGAAACATCAGTATTTCACGGTATGACTCGTGTCCTGCAGTTTTTTTGCTTTGTTTAGTGAAGCATGACTAGATCAGCTGGGTTTAGTTTATTACCATTTGCTGTCTGAAATCTCGTATCTCTCGCGGGATTCGCGTTCGGCCTGAAAAGCAGGCGCAGTGGTTTCAGCTGTGGTGTATTATTGACTGTCTGATTTGGTCAAAAGCAATCAATACCCACGAGACTAATATGGAAGTCTGTCTGTGGATTGTTTGTATGTCCTTTCTCTGTCCTTACCCCACCACCGGCGCTTCCTCTTACTGTCTGCAGCTGTTTCTCTCTGCACTGCCCACGAACATTACCCACTAATGACTTTGCCCTCAGGACTGACTGCCGTTTCTATTAAATCTGTCTGATGGGGTGGAACGATACACACAGAATACAATTCATAATACTGGTTTAAAATAATGGGTTCACCCTTTTGATATTCTCATGATATTTCAAACTAAATTTGAATTAGAGAAATGAGGACTGCAGTCAGTTGTGGCGTAATCTAGTAACAGAGGCCTAAGACCTGGGTGGTAGGAGCCTAGCGGGTAAAACGCATGCCTGTGAACCCCATTGAACTTCCGTTTAAACCTTACTTTCTACCATCGTGTCCTTGAACAAGACATTACATTTACAGCATTTAGCAGACGCTTTTATCCAAAGCGACTTCCATTCCCAAACTACAAGGGACAGCCTCCCTGGAGCAACTGGGGGTTAAGGGTCTTGCTCAGGAACCCAGTGGTGGTGCTGAAGGTAGGATTCGAACTCATGACCTCTTGGTCAGGAGGCATGTATCCTACCCACTAGGCCAACACCCCAAGAACACTTAATCCTCAGTTGCTCCAGTTGTAACCAATGATGGTAAGTCGCCCCTGTAAATGCCCCTAAGACCAGAGCTGCAAGGGGTTCATGATGTGAACATGCTGGACTAGGTAGTTGATTAGTGCTGGTTGCTTATAAACCTTTGTGTTCAAACAAGTCTGTTTTTCAGTGCATTGTTACACCCCTTCTGAACGTATGACTGGGGTCATGAACCCAAAAGTTGTTTCTCTCCCCTCGCACAGCAGCCCTCCTCCTTCCTTACCTCTACCTTTCCCCCTGTTCGCCTGCTTTTCCTCTTTCACTCGTTCCTCTGGTGTAGGAGGGAGAGAAAAGCGAAGAATAGAAGTGAGTGCGCTACAGCGTGAGAGAGCATGAAAGACTCAATGTGTGCAACGAGAGAGAGAAAGAGTGTGCAGTGAAGGTTTTGGATGCCGAGGGCCGTGGGACATACTGGCAGCCCGGCAGTCATATTGAATAAACACAAGAAATCAGTGGGAAGAGAAACACAGGCACTGGAAAAAAAAAAAGAGGGAGAACGTGTATCTTGCAGAGGTTGGTATAAGACAAGCAGATTTAAATGAAATCCAGGGACATTTCCATTTTGGTCAATGTCCTTAAAATATTCAATCTATGATATGATATAACATTATAAAATTGGGTATTAACTGAGTAACCTTCAAAGGGAGATCGTACAGTAGCCTAGCAGAGTGAATTCCATTCATTCCAACATGCTCACAAACCTCTGAAAAGTGAAATATTGTGATATGCTGCATGCATCCTGGAAGAAAAAAAAAACTTCAAAAAGAATTTCTGCATATAGAAATGGTTAAGATGTCCACAAAGTTTTTCAGGATGGGTTGATATGAAATGGGCCTTTCTTCAAAATTGTTCACAGTGGTGGGGAAGGGAACCAGATGTCTGAAGTGTTTAATGCCTCTAACATGTGGGCTACTTCACAGAAACCTCAGGGCTGTTACATGTTTTCTGGTCACTTTCAGAAGGTTTTCACTTAAAATGGATTTTCAAAAAATAAGTACCATGATTTACCATTATCAAAACTAATAATTTCTAATAAATTCATAATAAAGGCGAAGGTTCACTCTTCCTTATGGATAGTAAATAAAAATGTCTATATTAGTATTGTAGACCCCCTGGTTCTTCGTAGCACCATTGTAAAGACAATTTCTCTATAATGCACCATAAATCTCCTTGAATTAAATCTCCCAATGACTGAATTATTTAGTAAATTCAAAGCGATGTTCTATTTTAGCCACTTTGCCGACTACTAGTTCCTCTCAATCTAAGATGATTAGGAATCTGGTCTCTGCCTGTTCAGGCTGCATAAGCATGGCTGGACTAAGAGAGGGTGGTCTGCCGTGATCTACTAACTGCCTCAAGAATGAGAGCGTTTTCCGCTCATGTAAATACGTGCTACATTTGGACCGCTCACCTAATATTTGGACAACTGGATTTCAATACTGCTTATTTCAGGAAGACGCTGCACTTTTTTAATTTTTTTTTTTTTTTTGAGGCAAGAGAAGCTGCATGGTCATTGTAATTCTGTTTAACTGCCAGTTGTACTGACATTTCCCATTAACACTTCACCAAGTGATGCTAAAATGCATCAAAGTGAATGGAAAGTGTTCAGTTAGCATGATCGTTTTCTACAAAATATGAATTTGTTAGCATTAGCAAACATTGTGTTAGCATTAGCAAACATTGTGTTAGCATTGTTGACATTGTGTTAGCAAAATATGAATTTGTTAGCATTAGCATACATTGTGTTAGCATTGTTGGCAGTATCATTCCTTAAAGGGCAACAGTCACCTTCGTTTATTTTTTAAGGTGTTTTGTCATAGCCTAAGAGAACGAAACAAGGACAAATTGCACCAGTGACGTCTGTGGGCATGTTTCAAACAGAAAGAACGCCACAGTGTCATGAGATGCATGGTCTATACACTCCTATTCATTAGCTTAGCCCCTTTTTACTTATACACACACACACACACACATACACACAGACACACACAGACAAGAGCCAGTAGTGTAACTCCTGCGGTGATAAGGGGGCCTTTGGGCCCATAGTGTCCAGTCTTTATTGAGTTCCACATATAGATGTTGAGACAGTTGTACACCCGTGATGCTCTTGGATTTGGTTTCCTCGTATTCATAATGTATAATAATTACATTTACGCAATATATATTGAGCAAAGTCATTTTCCTCAGGGGGGTGAATTCAATTATTTTTGCTTGAGCACTTCATATTACAATGGGTTCGGCTACGCATTTACAGTTTCAGAGTTGTTAGCAACAGATTCTGATACAAACATAAGGCCATGTAATCAAACGCACACAGTCCGTCAGATCTTGATGTTGATTTATTGGAAACAGGAAAAATGGGCAAACATGAAGATGCTGACACCTACGATAGACGTGAAATTGTGACGGTTAGAGCGTCTTTAAAGTAGCAGGTCTCGTGGAGTACTGAAATAAAGATTTTTTTTTTCAATTTAAAAGATCTGTATTTAATAGTACAAGGGCAACGGTGCATTTGATATACTGAGGATGCATAAGGACAGTGGTGATCTGCTGCCCTGGAGATTTTAGTTTGAGCAGTAGACATACACTGCGCCACCAAAACTGAGGACTGGACCACTTCAGTTGTGCTTTGGTTTCTGGCACTAAGATGTTAGCAGCAGATCCTTTAAGCCCTGTAAGTTGCGTGGTGGGTCCTCAATGGATTAGACCAGTTTTTCAGCACATCCCACAGATGCTCGATTGGATTACAAGTTGGAGCTCTTCGTCATGGTCCCCAAACCATTCTTAAACAGTTTTTGCAGTGTGGCAGAGCACATTATCCTGCTAAAAGAGGCCACCATGCTCCAGTCCTGATGGTCACATGCCCATTGTAGGCACGTTTTACTCTGGACAGAGGTCAGCACGGGCATTCTGATCGGTCCGTAGTCGCACAGCCCATACGCAGCAAGTTACATTGCACTGTATGTCCGGATACCTTTCTACTATAGCCAGCAATAAATTTACTGTACCTTTTCTGTAAAATGAGCTAGTCTTCACTTCCCATATGCATTGGAGAGCCTTGGGCAACCGTGACGTTGTCACCATGGATGATATTTTCTTATAAGTCACCAATCTTCCAGACCAACCTTGGTCGCACAATTTCCGACTGAGAATGTCTAGTGTGACTGTAGCTTTAGATATTACTGACAAGTCTCGTTCCTCTTAACTTTTCTTCCTCCAGTTTTTCTTACTGCTGTCACTGTTGGCTCAGTGGGGGCTGAGAAATGTTGTACTCCTGACAAAGCCTTATGAAAGTGCTCTGTAAATAAAGTTGAATTGAATTAGTGCGGAGTTTCCCACCTCCTGTTGTCCTGGTGGTGCACTGCTCCAAACATTTGAGTGGGTTCACAGCTCTCAACAGACCTGATGTAAGTAATCAGCTCATCTACAACCCCACACTTGAAGCAGGTTGGGTAAATCATGGAAAACACTCAAATGTGCAGGTGTAGTGCGCCTCCAGGATTGGGGAAAAACCGAAAGATTTCGAAGGTGTAGGTATACCATTCTATTAAGTGCAGCCATGAACCTTGAGATTTGAACCTTGAAATTCGTACCTTGTTTTAACTGACTTGGCTGTCAGCCCTGTTGGCGCAATTCAAGACCACCATCGTATTTGCACTTTGGAATGTGTTATTAGGCAAATAAATATTCATTTGTGTAGATAAAAGAAAAACTTAACCTATTTTATCTTAACCAGTTCCTAACCTCTCTTTGAGGAAGCTCAGGATTAAGAGTTACATTAAAGCAACATAGTCCCAGAACTATTAAAATAGCTATTAAAATTTAACTTCAGTAGAGTAATATAAGATCTCATCATTCAGTTGTACTGGATCAATCTTTGACGTGTGCTCGTAAGTTTACGAGCTCTTTGGCAGATGTAGTTCCATTTATCTTCTGTTATCTCCTTTTGTAAGCCCTGAATCCAAGCATGTCTCTTGGAGTTGTTTGCAAAGTGCAGGACTGAGATCTGTCCTTTAGAGACCGTTATTAACTGCTATCGCTTCTATATTTGTCATATACAGTAAGTGGTGTGAATGAAATCTTGGATTTTTTTTAACCCTTAAGATTAATTCACAGCACTTACCGTTTATGTTAAGCGCAAGAACTCTGTAAATGGAGGTATTTAAACAAGCGAGGTTGTGGACTGCTGAATTATTTTCTATTAAAGATATGAGCACCTTGTCAATGGAGCTCTCTGCCAATTTGTTTATACCATTTTTCAAGTGTGAAACCTGTATACTCAAGACATTTTCTTAAAACTAACAATTGAATTAGGGCATGCAATATGGTAAACATGTAAAAATATTTATCAGTACACAGACTTTAGCTGTAACCAGATAAAATAATTACTGATATTTTTTCCCGCATTTCATTACGACTAGTGTCTTTGTACAAACTATGCTGCACTCAATCTATTCACATTTACATTACGTTCACAGCATTTATCAGGCGCTTTTATGAAGGTAGGATTCGAACTCATGACCTCTTGATGCAGAGGCAAGTATCCTACCCACACTTTTTTTTTTTTTCTCCCCGGAGGTGCCTAATGTTTTTAAAATAAGCTTTGTAGTGTGAAGGTCCTTGTTTTTTTTTTTTTGGTTTTTTTATACTAGAAGGGGTCCTTGCCCAAAAATAAAAAAGTTTGACGACCGCTATGGAAACGAAAGTAATCTGGGGCATCACAGAAAGATCCCTTTTGTTTATTAAGAATATAATGACTGGGGATGGGTGTGATTAGGATTGTACTGAGACTTACATTGATACTGAAACTGCTTATTGATGCCGATACTTATCGAAGCTCTTGCTGACACCACTCTCCATAATAACAATTATTATTTTATTATTACTTTTTTGGAGCAATAACGATCCACATTGTTCCCTGTATAAATAATGAGGAAGCTGTGAGGACTGAAAGCAGCAGTGTTTATCCCGGAGCTGATCCATATTTCGGTATTGACCGGTCAGGAACCAGCACTAATTTAGTAGCGGTTCTCGATACCCATCCCTAGAAATGAACCACTAACTCCTCTAGCCACTTATCGCACTGAAGGCCTCTATGATCCACAGTCCTGTGATCTCACTTGGTGTGTGTTAACATGGTACCATGTTTTAAGGCCATTACTATTTCAGGCACTTGAACAATGTTAACGAGGGCCTGACATGCACGGCGGTCTGCCGTCTGCCATCTGCAGCAGAGTTTCGCCAGCCAGCCAGCCAGCCAGCCGCAGTCAGATTGAGCTGACATTTGTCTCTGTCCTCAACAGGCTGCCTCACATTGCATTGTGGTTGAAGGAAGACTGAAGTGATGCTACTCAAGCCTACAGTCTCTCGTTTTTTCGTCTCCTGATGTCGCCTCTGCCTCCCACTCCCCTTATGTTCTTTTCTTGGCATGTTCTCTTCTCTCAGAGATCTTCTTGTGCAGTGTCCCATATAGAACCTCGGTCCTTCTTTTGAAATGAATTGGCTTTCTCTCTTGGGACAAGTTGCCTGACTGAGGTTCTCTAAACAATGATGGTCTTTCAGTCTTTGGCTGGTTCATCTGGACCGTGATCCCGGCTTTCCTGGGTTTTTCTCTTTCCAACATAATGGCCGACTGTTACCGTTCCGGTGGCAATAGAGATGCCCGAGTGATCCGCTGGACTGCAGGCTGGCTTTATATGGTGAAACTTTCATGCAGCTAGTTGTTAGTCGGAAGATCCTTAACCCTTAGAACAGCATGGATCCGTGCCGGAAGCGCAAGAAATGGGAAATTGTCATGAAGCAAAACACAGCTCCTTATACCGAAGTTCCTCCACTCGAGGTGTCGGACGTCAGGCTGAGCTTTGTTTGGTGTTCCTCTGTCACGTCGAACTGAAGTTATTGTAATTTAAAAACGTGTAATAATAACAACCGCTACTGGAGCTTTAAAAATCATCTCTCACGCAAATGAACATGAAGAACAAAACTGACAATTTCTTTTATTTTAGTTCTTAGAAACATGAAAAAACACAGGATTTTCGAACTGAGAGAACTTTAAGGATAGTCTCCGCCTACAAGTGGGTGGGGAAAACCCACAGAGGGAGGGTCTCCGAGAGAAAGAGCAGCAAACGGTGAGTGTGTAGGAGAACAAACACCGGTTCTAGATTGTTTTACACCGGTTATATTTACTGAAATCAGAGTTTACTGATACACTCTGAGTTCTGAGGGTAAACACCGGTTCT